>WBMZ01002828.1:0-184085 GCA_013400975.1 Atrichornis clamosus
GACACGGCCCCCTCCCCGCCCGGCGCTCCTCCTGCCGCTCCCTCCTCCTCGCCCGCTCCCTCTCTCTTTTTTTTTTTGCTTTTTTTTTTTTTTGGCTCAATCACACCAGACTGACTGTCTTTGTCTGTCTGACAAGCGCCATGTTGATATCAACATCCGAGCCCCCACCTGCTGCAGCTGTGAGACCCTGGGACTTGTAGTTCCCCCTTCCCTAGGGTGACGGGGAGACCCGCGACGCCTGGACTACAACTCCCAGCATGCCGCAGGCGCGCGGCGCGCCAATGGGGCGGCGGGGCTGAGCGCGGGGCGGACTACAACTCCCGGTATACCCCGGGTGGCCATGACGTTATCCAGGGCGGCGGGGCGGTGGGACTACAATGCCCATGATGCCCCGGGGCGCAGCAGGGCGGGCAGGAAGGGGGGCAGGATTGTCCCGGTAAATAGAACCGGGGGACGCGATGAAGCTGGTGAGTGCCTGGGGCGGGGGCCATGAGGGCGGGGAGAGGGGTTCGGCCTTCCCCCGGCGGCGGGGGTGGCTCTTGGGGTCGCCTTCGGGCTGCGCAGCCTCAGCCCCGCCGGGCGTGAGGGGAAACTGAGGCGCGTGGCGGGGGGAACTGAGGGGAAAGCGGGGAGGCGTGATCCTGAGTGATGGGAGCGTGATATCGGGGAAAGGCGGGGACTGAGGGAGCGGGGAGTCGATCCTGAAGTGGAGGGGAAGGTGGCGGTCGGCCCTGAGTGAGCGGGTGGCGGGGGGCTTCTGCCCGGGTGTCGGGTGTTGTATGGGATCGAATATCAGTGGGATTCGGGAGGAGGAGGAGAAGGAGAAAGTGTTTTTCAGACTTCCCACCCTTAAACGGGAGTCTTGCTCGTGGGAGCTTTCCCACTTCACGTGTGGCTTCTGCTGGGCTCGGCTAGGAATGTGAATAAATCCCCGTGGTTTGTAATAAAGACATTTTCCATCCGCAGTGTGATAATACAGGGAGTTACTAATATAAAAAATCAGCCTGGAACGGCTTTGCCAAGGATGCACTTTGTTTCCAACAAGGATTTAGGTGCAGATATTACAGTGTTCTGTCAGAAAGTACATGACCCATGATATTGGTCTCCTCTCTAGATCTCTCTCTTCAACTGTTTAACTTTCCTAGAGACCTTGGATTCGGGCACTGCTTTACTTTCCAGGAGGAATTCCTGTTTCACCTAATGTGCTGCAGTTCTCTGTCTGGAGATGAAAACCCAGGCAGTTTTCAACATACCTGAGCATAACATTTGATTTATTTAATCTGAAGTTACACCATTATTCAATTTAATATTGTCTCTTGGTTTTCAGCCTGAGCAGTGTGTTATAACAAAGCTTCATAGGAGTGAATGTGGATTTCTGGGCTGCGTTGAGACTTTTAGGAAATCGCTATGGAAGTGTGTACAATTAATTCCATAGGCAGGTGGTCAAAGAGCTTGATTCTGCCTAATCTTACCTGTGTGATAAGTATCTGTGTGTGAATGAATATTACCAGTGGGACAAACACTGCAAAGTCAGACACTTCTGGGTGTGACTGTAAAGGCTGATAAAATTCAGTGGGGAAAAGCAAACTGGGAAATCTTTAAATAAAGACCACGGTGGAAATGCAAAGCTCTTTTAATGTCTAGAGTCTTGCATAGGGGCAGAGAGAGGGAAGATGTGGGGAGGGAAAATACAAGCTTTCTGGAGTCTGTATTGGAGCATTTTTGAACCAGTGTATACGTTTAGGGACTGGGAATTACAAGATCAGATTCTTCACCTTATATTTGTCTGGAGATGTGTCAGAATCTCAGGGTTGTGGGGAGAGAAGTCAGATGCTTTTCATCCTCTTTTCTTGTAGATTTGGGTTGAATTTGAAAGAACAGGGTAGAGGTGATGGACCAGAGGAATGTTCCCTGGCCATGGCAGAGGGGTTGGAATGAGACGAGCTTTCAGGCCTTTCCAACCTAAACCATTCTGGGATTCTGACTCTAGACCTGATTCAGCATCCAGTGAAAATTTGAGACTCCCACAAACTCAAATATGCTTTGATTCAGGCAAATCTAGTTGCTAATTTCCCCCCAGATTTTAAGCTGGCATGTGATCCTAATACTGGAGGAATGCACAGCAGGATTTGTTGTCTTCAGTTGGAATTCTGAGCGCTGGCTTTAACCTGCACAAATCGGAATGTTTTGGAGCTGCAAGAGTGAGCCATCATCTCCTCTGTCACTCTGCCATCCATGAGATCATAGAGATGCTCAGTGGGAATGGGATGTCTGTGGAGAACCTGCCTCTCCCAGGGCCTGAGCATCTGGAATCAGCCCCTCACCCTGGGCTCTTTGTACCCCACTGTCAAACTTTCATCCAATTTGCAAAGCCTGCCAGGAAAGCTGTGAGCTGAGCTGGGCATATTTATGCCTTTTATGTGTTTTGTGTCCATTTTACATGACTTTTTTAGTTAGGACATGAGGCACCTTGTGTGTTGGCTGCACCAGCCTTTAGCCATAAGGGAATAAAGTTGGAAGCAAGCAAATCTTGGAGCAAAAAGAACTTGCACTTTAGTGCAGTCAGGGAACATGTTTGGGATCTCTGGATCTGTTTTAAACAGTAACAAGTGTAAACTGGGTGGTAATTATCAAATTTATAATGTGTATATGTATAGAAGCATATATAGTGCAGACACTGCCAGTCCTGGATTCCTAATGTAAAATGCTAACAGAGGAGCAGGCCCAGAAATGTCACCTCTGCAAACAGCTGTATAGAAAATATGAATTGCTTTTTTTATTTTTCTGTCACTTTGAATCTGGTAGAAAGAGTCCATTGACTCCCAGGAATCCATTTACCACAGTGTGACAGCCACAGATAGAGATGATTTTAGCTGCTTTTAAGGAAGGAGAAAAGGAAGATTTTTTCAGTCAGCTCGTAGATGTCAGGGGTGTGATCCTACTCATGATTTTAAAAAACAAAAAAATTGTTTTGCTGATCAAAGTGGTGATATTTCATTGCCTTTTTTAATTACCAATAGTTTAAAAGCTACAAAAATAGATCTTATTTTTCCCTTCATTTCTTTCTATTTACTTCAATTTATAGCTTCATTTGTCAAAGTTCTGGTCTGGTGAGAACTTAATTTCACATGAGTGTGTTACATTTGTGAATAAACCAGCTGAATTCCTCACTCCTTTCCCAGCTTGGCGTTACATATTTTTTTTAAACTTTGCTAAAAGAAAGGCAAAGTGTGTTGTAGCTTCGCAATAATTAAGGCTTTGTGAATTTAAAACAAAAGTTTCTGTGATATTTTGAATTTAATATTTGGGGCTTAGTAGGTTTTACTATTTAAATATAGTTTAAAGCAGGTTTTTGAGGAATGTATGTAAATAGACTCCTTGAGGGCTGTTAATCCAGGCAGTTGCAGTTTTGCGTTAACATATTGTGAGCAGAGGTAGGAAATGAAATTATTAATCTTCCTTTTTTCCACTTGGTAGGGAGAAGTATAGAACACAAGGTTAAGGGATAAATTACTTAGAAAAAGACTGAATCTGGTTTTAGTGCAGTGCATGGCCAAACAAGTGGTATTTTTCATCTTAATTGGCCAAAACTTGCATTTAAAAGCTAAAGTGTGACCACCTGAGCGTGGCTGTGCTGCCAGATGCCCAGACTTGGGAGATTTGAGATGCAAAATCCCTCCTCAAAGCAGAGAAAACCCCCACGGAGGTGGCCATGCTCTACTCAGACGTTTGTTTCTAATCCCACATTTTAAAGCCGACCTTTCTATTCTGTTCTTATTCGGAGCTCCTGTGCCTTGTTAAATGTTTGTCACTCCAGACAGGAGGTGGCTGCATCTCAATGACGCTCAAGTGCCCCCTACATAACCTGCTCACTGGCTCATTAAGCTTGCAAAGCCTTTGGGATTTGGATACACAAACCCTTCCATTCAGGTAGGGCTGTCCAGTCCCTCCTGCTTCCTGTTTGTGTTGAGCAAGACAAAAAGCAGGTGAGAACTTGCCCCAGAGCCGCTGCACCTGTGCTTGGGTTGTTTAGGTAGGGTTCTTACAAAAATAAAACTTGTGTTCCTGCAGGGTTTCTCTCTCTCCCTGCCCACTCCAAATTGTTCTCAAATTTTGTAGCCAAGTTTTGCCAGTAGGACTGAGTATTGAAGAAACTGATTTCCTGAGTTTTGGGGGAAAGTAGGTGATTGCTAGAAAAAAAAAATTTCCACGTATGTCCTAAATCAGAAAGCGGAGCTTTGCAATCCACTTAACTCTTGGGATCAGAAAAACTGTCTGAAACAAATCTGCCCCTTAATACCCTGACATGGGGAAATCTCAATGAACACACACAGCTGTGGGACACAGATCCATGGGAAATGGGGCTTTTTTCTGGTGTGTATGAAACTGTTTAAAAACCAGGGGGAAAAGGCAATTTGTGGGCACAGAGGTGCTTACACTTTGCTCACTGAATCACAGAATCATTTAGGTCGGAAAAGACCTCCAAGCTCATTGAGTCCAACCTGTGGCCAATCCCCACCTTGTCAACCCAACCAGTCATTCCATGGACACTTCCAGGGATGGGAACTCCACCACCTCCCTGTGCAGACTCTTCCAATGCCTGACCACCTTTTCATTTAAGAAATTGCTCCCAGTATCCAACCTGAACCTCCCCTGGCACAGCTTGAGGCCGTTCCCTCTCATCCCATCCCTCGTTCCCTGGGAGCAGATCCCGACCCCCACCTGGCTGTCCCCTCCTGTCAGGGAGTTGTGCAGAGCCAGAAGGCCCCCCCTGAGCCTCCTTTTCGCCCGGCTGAGCGCCTCCAGCCCCCCCGCCTTCTTCTGGTGCGCCAGCCCCTTCCCCAGCTCCGTTCCCTTCCCTGGACACGCTCCAGCCCCTCCAGGTCTTTTGTGCAGTGAGAGGCTCAGAACTGGACACAGGATTCGAGATGCAGCTTCACCAATGCCCAGCACAGAGGGAAAGGTCATGAATAACTCCTGCTCATTCTTCTTTCAGTACTGCCTGTCAGGACATCCAACCTTGCCATGCAACGTGCTCAAGTTCAAATCCACCACCATCATGCTGGACTGTGGGCTGGATATGACGTCCACCCTCAATTTCCTGCCGTTGCCTCTGGTCCAGAGGTGAGTTCTGTGGCCTGTCAGCACTTACTCTGTGTCTTCTTGGGTTGCAGTTGGAGTGCTCTGCCTGAAATGGTGCATTGGAAGGAGGGAGGAGATGGGTACAAATGAACAGCATCATCTGATATCATAAATAGACTTTGTTCACTTAAAAATTCTCTTTATCAAAATAACGTCCTTTGGCTCAGTAGACGGAAGACATTTTATGGATTTATTGATTGGTTTTTCTAGATAATTTATTCTAAGCTTCAGTAAAGTATTGCTGCAACTGCTCAGCACAAGTGAGGTCACATATCTGTCATCTTTCTGGCTTCTTCATGCAAGATGAGATAAATGGGTAACTGAGATGGAGTGCGTGGAGCACAGCAAGTACTGTTTAACCACCATCTTCTCAGGCTTTTCCTCAGAGCACAGACTAATGCAAAGAAAAATAGCACTTAGCAGTCCTTGTTAGTTGCCTGCATGGCATAAGTGTTCCCTTTTAAAAAATTAAATAAATAAAAGGGCAGTGCAGCTGGGCACAGGATTGGAACGGCAGGGAAACAAAACAGAGTCTAGAAGAGAATCCTGAGATCAAGACTTCTCCTTCTGTGCCCTACTACAAAGTCATATTTTCCCAGGTTTTTAAGACTAATTTGGATATTCAGTTAGGGTGGCATGTCTTGTGTAAACTGGATAAATGACAGAAATTAGCAGTTGGAAAGGTGGGAATGAGTCAGTCTTAGTGATGGGCAGCAGTAGGAGTTTTGTCAAAAGCTATTTAGTAACTTTGGTCCACGAGGAAACAAGTGAGGAACATTCTGGGTTCAGGGACGGCTTGATTGAGAGGGGGAAAATATGATTGGGAAAGGGAGTTTCCTGAGTGACCTGGTGAGATTAAAGCAGTTTGTCCAGCACTTCCTATGATTAGTTATTTTTTGGAGAGGAGAGGAAAGGAATAGACAATGTGTGCATTGTTTTGCAAGAACGTGGAGTTCAGGATCTGCTGTAGAGAGGCAATAGATGCCTTCAGAGGAATCAGTGTGATTGTCCCATTCCATAATGCAGTTGCTGACTGCAACAACTGGTGCAGTAATAGATTTTGAATGGATCCAGCAAATTTTGGAAATCCAGGTACAGACAGAATTGGCTTGCATTTGCTTTTTCTCAGCCCCCAAAGAAAAAGGAAATTGAGAGAGGAACAAGTAGCAAAACCAGGTGATTGAACAAAGGCTTAAGAGGTTCTTTAGAATGGCAGGAATCAGCGTTCCCTCGGGACATGCCAGCTTTGTCTGCTGATAGCCGACCCTGGGAATGAACAGCCAAATTGCAGGTCACAACCTGGAATTCCCCAAGTACCTCCAGAATGTCGGCACTAAAATGACTCAAACTCAATAAGAAAGGATGTCAGATTTGACCCCTGATGGCCCAGTGGAATCGGAGCAAACAGTTGGATTTAAATCCAATCAATCTTGTCTGTGAGGTGACTGAACACCCCTTAGAGCAGGGATTGTCCTGAGCACATGGACTTGGGCAAGTAATTGATCTCCTCAGTACTCTACAAACCAGGTGTCCTGCAGAGAGTTGTGGAAATAAGTTAGAAATTTGAGGAGGAATGTGGCTGCCATTGGAATATCTTGTCTCTCTTTAGTACTCCTAGTTGCACCATTACAGACCAGGAGTCCATTACCATGGTGTCGAGATACCTCTGAAATTCAAATGTGTGTTATCAACACAACTGGGCGGGTGACAGAGAGCTGACATTGGCATCAGTTGCCAGGTAAGAGATGACAGGAAGGTCTGACTGCCTGAGGAATTTGAACATAGGTCCATCAGATCTGAGCTGTGTGTCCTCTCAGAACCACATGTGCTAATTGGAGGTGGACCTGCGTGAGATCTTAACCTGAGAGGAGCCAAGCTTCTCTCTGCTGTCTTTAATCCAGAGATGCCCGAAGTAGGATTCATGAACCACTTGGATTCTGCAAGTCTTGGTATGTGGTCTGCAAAGTTGCCCTAAATTTTACCTCTGTGGAGCACAGAGCTATGATATTACAGAAGATCTTTGCAATGCAGCTCAATCCTGTGTCATACCTGGCATGGGACCCTCCTTGTGCAAACATTTTGAGAGCCTGTGCTTTAATCTATAAGAGATGAAAGTGCTGCAGCGTTTGTAGCATTAAAGGGACTGGACATTTTTTAGAGTTCTTTGCTCTTCAAAAAAAATACCAGTCCAAGGATATTTAGATTCCCGCTTGCCCTGGGAATGGCAGTCCTTTTTCTAACCATCCCATGGAGCATGTGCAGTTGCCAAACTCTTTATGCTCCTTTAAAGGAGATTTGTCAACTGGAATTTTCTCCCCTGTACCAAAGTCAAATGCAAAACGGTAAAATGAACATGTGGGAAGCTCTTAACCTTTCCTGTCTAGCCATGACACACTTGCTCACATTATTTATGGGACAGTTCCAGCTACTTTGGATTAATCAATCACTCTATTACAATGTCAAAACTTTGTCGGCAGGAACTGTGTTACTTCTTGGCTTCAAGGTAAAGAGTTCTTTCTGTCCTATTGCTTATTCTGCTTTCAGCCACACACAAGACACATCTGCTGATTTTGCCTCCCCTGACAAGATCATTCACTCCTCAGTGGGTGCCAGTTTAGTACGAGTCAATGGTGCTCTTTCATCATGAAGAAAGCAAAACTCTTACTAGGTTAAATTATAGGGAATAGAGCAAGTATATCAGGGAAAGTTTATTCTGTTCTGCCTTGTGCTGGTGAAGCCACAGATGGATCCAGGGATTTGCAAGGCACAAGCCAGACTGACCTGATCTTGTTGAGACTGGTGTTGAGACTTTGGATTGCAGAACTTCAGGTGTCCTTCCAGCCAAGGTTTCTGTCTTCTCCTCCTGTATCTGTCAGATTTGTTGCATATCAGAGTGGTTTGTTCCTGCTTTTTCCATAACTCTTCTAGTCTCACTACACCAGTTCTACTCAGCCCCCTCAGTCTCCAAATTACTGCTCCTAAATTGTGCTTTTGAACATGTCGGCAGGGAGCCACTTCATCTTTTCTGTCATCAGACTTCTTCAGACTTACTCTTTATCCTCAGAAGGGGATTGCACTTCTCTGGCACAGCTTCTCCATGACATATCCTTCTGCTCTCACCTCTTACCTTCTGTCTTCACTCCTTGAGTCTTGGATTTTCCCTTTTTCCTTCCTTGTGACTTACTGAGGTGCCAGAATTTGTTCTTTTATATTGCTGTTAGTCTGAACACAGCATTTCTCTGAGCCCTTGAATCACTTCCTATTTTCAAGATCTTGAATTTAAAAGCCCTTTTAGGATACAAGTATGCCTGTCTGTGGAGCTTAGTGCACAGCACTTGCAGAGTGCATTGCACCCAGGTTCTGTGTCCAAATCTGAGGTTGTTGCAGGGTTTGGTTCCAGGTGGGGTCAATCCTCTTGTTTACTCAATGTTTTTTGGATTTCTGTAGATCTGTTTGAGTCTGGGCGGACAGTGGGTTTAGAGCTAAGTTGTAGGCTCACACAAAAATCAAATGTCATTGTGAAGTATGAATAAGTCTCTTAGTTATGGTAGCAAAAAACATGCAGTCATCAATGCTGTAAGCTCAGGATTACAATGTCCACCTTGAAATTTCTTTATTAGCATTTGAAACAATGAAAAAAGGAGCTCTGCTGTTGCTGACTGGTTAGAACATGCAGTTCACAGCAAAGCCTCCTTGCCCCTGTGTCCTTCCAGCACAGGTAAATGCTCTGTAAAGCTGTTGGTGTGGGTCTTCAGGGTGACACCCAGGCACAAAACCGTGGTTTATGTGGATATAAAGTCCCAACTTGTGTCTATAAATGACTTAGTCCAGAGCATCAGTCTTTCCCTGCCATTGCTAATAGGAATATTTGTCTATTGTCCTCTGTCCCAGAACAGTTTTATGGTGTTTTTGTGTTGTTTCAAGCACAGAGTTTGTTGCTGCCCTAACTTCTGTTTATTCATCCAGTTTCACCACAGGGAACTAAGCAGCACTGAGCCTTTTTGAAATCCTCACCATAAATGACTAAAAACTCCCTGCATGCCTCGTCCTCTTATTCTTTTTACTTATAAGTGTCATAATCATGATTTGTAAAAGTCATTTTGGTGAACACTTAACCACAGTGAAACTGTCTGTCTGTTTTATTGAGACTGTTACTTCCCTGAGACAGAAATGGTGTTCTCTGCCTGTACGACACCAAATAGAAGGTCTGTGCTTAGCCACTGATAATGATACAGTTAACATTGCAGTAATTTTTCTTCTTTCTTTCCACAGCCCCAGGCTGTCCAAACTTCCCGGTTGGGTTTTGAAAGATGGAAGCACGTTTCTGGACAAGGTACTTTACTGATGGTTAGAATTTTCTTGCCATGCAAAAAACTACCTGACAGGTTAGGAGCTTGTGCTACAGGACCAATATTCCACGCTGACTCATCCCAAAGGTTTCTCTGTGTACCTTTACCAGCCAGAATGTCCTTGTAGAGCAGAACGTTTTGAAACAAAATGCTAATAGCAACTCTAAGGCTCTCAGTCTTCAGAGGTAGCCTAGATTATAAAAAAATCCTCTTAAAATGCAGAAGTAGTCAGTGTGAATATTTTTGTGTTTCACGGAGCTCCATAAATAATAGTGCTTTGCCTTCTGAGAGTGCCTTTTATTCCACAGTCTCACTTTTCTGACACTGTGGCTTCAGAGCATGCTTATAAACGAGGTTGGTATCAAACCCTTTTTCAGGCAGCAAAACTGCGAGAAAGGGAATGGTTTGCCTATGGGAGGTCTCTCAGAGAGGAAAAGCATGTCTTTGGCCTCTTAAATCAACACGTGTTCTGCTGCTGGACATAGCAGGGAGGATATTATCTCCAGCCTCCTAATTCTAAGACACAGAACTTCCTCAGCTACATGAGAGACACAGAATTTCTCTTTTTTCCCCTCTTTTCATTACATCAGTTTCGGAGGCAGAATTTATCTGAGACTTCAACCATAACTTGGCACTGCAGCGTCCAGCTTGATCTGCCATAGGGGAACAATGGACACAAAAATATGTCAGATGTTAGTAAAATAGGCAGATACATTTCAAATGTGGGTAGCAAGAGGTACCAGTGGAGAAAATGCTTAATAGACTGTTCTCTGACTATGTGAACATTAAAGGAAACAGTGATAATAGTTGCTTTTGTAGGGGACTTTGAGGTGGACAAAATGGATTGATCTGATTTTTACAGACAAGGGAGCTGAAGATCATAGATTAAAGACCTGATTTTTCTTCTCATTGGAGACAAAAGAAACTGTACAGGCAGCATTTCTGTTAGTAAAATAGTAACAGCTCTATTCAGAGCACTTGCTAACCAGCAGTCGCAGGGCTGCAGAGGCTCAGGGACAGGAATGGAGTTGCTCAGTTTGAATTCCCTGGAATTAATGTCTCCTGAACCCCAGCTTTGATGTCAGAGCTTTGGGCTCCAAAGGACAGACTGGCACTATAGTTTTATATGGGATGGATTTACATTTCTGGGGTGTTGCTGCTGCGGTGTGTGCTCGGGAGAAACCTCCAAACTCACACAGTGGCAATGGAAATCATGTGTTAAAAATTCAAAGGCAGCATCTCTTAACTTCACCTTGACCGCTGTAAGTGCTTGGAATGGTAAATTCTTTGACCCCATGCTGGAAAAAGGCAAGGGAAGGAGTCAAAGGGGGGTGTTTTATCATGTGGGGTGGACATTCCTGTTACAGCACTCTCCGGGTGACAGTTATAAAACTTCAGTCCTGTAGAGGCACTGAAATGTGCTACGATCTAGTTTTAATCATTTTGAACTCCCTTGAGATGAGGTTAGGAGACTTCTGCCACTAGATGTAATTGCTCATTCGTTATGAGTTGGCAGGTGCACTGTAATTATTAAGAATTGGATTCAATCTTTAATTCTGTCAGTCTGAAGCTGGCTGAGACCACTTGCTTTGGGACAGGAGAAGCGTACGCTAGAGAAGGCAGGGTGGGTGGTAGGTAGCCTGTGAGTTGTGCTAGGAACAGGGTTGGGAATATTTTGCTTCCACACATAACCCTGAAAAACGTGGCTTTTCGTGTGGCAAAGGTTTTTTATGTCAGCCTTGAAAAAGAGAAAGAAAATAGGGGAGACTAGAGTTTAACAAAAAGTGCCATGTGGAGATTAGATCCCCAAAAGTTGTTTCGTCAAATGCTCTGAGACGGGCTAAAAACTGTATTTTTGTCCTAATAAGACAGAAAAGATTGGATGTTATTTGGAACTAAAACTAAATTCCAAACTTGCCTTCCAAACCACCTGCCGGTGGTTACCAGGGCTCTTTCTTTACCTACCAGAGTGTTCTCTCTGTTCTTCCCAACAAGGATCTGACCTCTTCAAGTACCAAGCAGCCTCATCTGGCATGAAAGCACTTTCAGCAGATCTGCCTGCACCAAATGGTGTCTAGAAGGGGGATAAATGTCATGGAGTAACAGGCTGGAAATTACCAGTGATAAAATGTTTGGAAAGCCCAAAATGTGCTGCCATGGAGTAACATTGTGTTGTATTTTTGTGTCTCCTCTGTTGGTGTGCTTTTTTACAGGAGTTAAAAGAGTGCTCTGGCCATGTGTTTGTAGACTCTGTGCCTGAGTTCTGCTTGCCAGAGGTGAGTTTGTTCAAAGCCTTACTGAAAAATCTTGACTCCATTCAATCGTGTCGGAGGAACTTGCTAAATTATTATTATTATCAGATTCCTGCTAATTTATTAATACTCATTAATAAATAATTAGTAAATTAGTAAATAATGCTAGTAAAACCTCTGTGTTGTTAAGGTGCCTCTTAAGTATCTATGACACTGGAAAAAGGGTTTTTCAACCCTTTTCAGCAGTGGTTTTGGGAGACATGGAAGGTCTCCTTGAGCAGATCCATATCTTACACAAGAATAAGACTTAACTGTCCCTTTTTATGGGCTTTTCAAAGACAATCTGGCTGAGCTGGGATGACTATGACAGGATCCATGTGCTGATCTAGATAAGGGCAGGGAATAAAGACAGGGAAAGCTGCTTGTCTCTAACCACAGATGCAGAACGTGCCCAGTGGAGCTCCCTGGGGAGCCGACTGTGGTCAAGCCAGGTCAGATTCTGCTGGGCTGCACTTCTGCCAGCAGCACAGTCAGGTTAAAACTTTTACTGCTTCCTTTGCTGTTCATCTCTGCCTCTTGGAGGGAAGAACTGTGCCTTCATATCCACTGGCATGGCTGCAAGTGGCTGTTCAACCTGGTTTTTACTGGAATTTCTGGATTGAAAGAAAAAAAAAAAGAAAGCAGGGCTATTGAAGCTGTTTGAATTACCTGGGGTTACCTGACTGATCAGGGTAATGCTGAAGAAGTAAAAAGCTGAGCAGAGAGAAGAAGTGGGAATGAGTGATGGGAAATAGCATGGGAATAGTATCCTCTTTCCTCAGTGTGTTCAGAGTGTGATGACATAGCTTCTTTCATTTCATGTTGGGATGTTTTCTCTGTCTTTCAAAGACAGAGACAATTGCTTTTTGGGCAGCAATTTTGTTTCTTTTTCCTTTCTGCCTGACCTTGTTGACAGGAAGCACAAAACACTCCTGGAAGGTTGCTGTCAGCTTGCTGGGGTTCTGGCAAAAGTGTTTCTGTGTGTGGATCCCATGGAACTCACCTCTGGCAGCTCCTGACTCTTGTCATCTTGATTCTTCAAAACAAGTTAGCAGCTCTGGTACTGGTTTTGGCAACAATTCCAGCAGATTATAACCATTCCAACCCAACTGGAATGAATATAATCCAATCACACCAAAAAAAGACCGATACAAACCCCTAACAATTCTGGGTTCTTGTGAGCCTTTTGCTTACTATGCTGTGAAACTGAGGGATGTGAGAAGTATCTGTAAGTATAGAAAGTGCCATGATGGCCCAGATCTTGGGAAGGACAGGATTTATGTGCTGGATTTCCTTTGGAATGATAACCTGCTGGGGTTTAGGGTGCTTCAGCCAGGCTTTCTGGTTACTTTGTTGAGCTGGAAAATACTCACATGTGTAGCTCTAAATCTGACAGACAAGCAGTCGCTGCTTCATTTCACTCATAAAAGTGAAAGCCTCATTTCACTGCATGAAGTTGCTTCCCAGCAGCCCATGTTACAGCCAGAAGATGGCAACCAACTGCACATGTCACCATTGTAGGGACTTTAAAAATGGCCTCTCAAATGTTTTCCAAAGTTCCCAACAGATGCCAAGTCTCCTCTGTGAGCACTAGGAAGATCTGCTACGATACCCAGCTCATACCTTGAGCTCACCTGTCTGCAGGAGGTCCAGGTGTCATGGCCAGCTGAAAACAGCTGAAACAGCAGAGTGGAAATTTTGCTGCTGTTTGGTAGCACGGGATAAGAAGGAGCTTGTGTGAAAGAGGCTTTTACTTTGTCTCCTTCCATGCCACTTCTTTTAAAGAAACTTGTCTGCAAAAGCAGTTAGAGAATCTCAGTATCGCTTCCAGGAACACCATTGCCAAAGCAAGCCAAGATTTGGATCTCATCCAGCAGCCACAAGGTGATAAGAGGCTGTCTCGGCAGCACAGTACACTCACACATGTCAGAGTGCAGGGTGCAGCCCTCTCTTTGCTTGGCAACCTTCTGCTCTCTCACTTCACATTCAAGAAACATTTTGAAACCTCTTCAGCTCAAAGGCACTTTAGTGAGATCGCCGCAAGTCCCAGGGAAGATTTTACTTTGTTTTGGTTTTGACACTCTTTTCATCCTATTAGTAAATGCTTCTAGGGTGCTGAGATGTGGGATGCTTAAGGTTGGAAAGCAGTAGCATGTATCCTCCTGATGACTCTCCTGGGCTGGGATTCAGCTCAGGGCTGGAGCACCTCTGTTATGGAGCCAGGCTGGGAGAGCTGGATTGTTCACCTGGAGAAGAGAAGGCTCCAGGGAGACCTTAGAGGCCCTTCCAGTACCTAAAAGAACTCCAAGAGAGCTGGAGGGGGACTTGGGACAAGAGCGTGGAGGGACAGGACAAAGGGAAATGACTTCCCACTGTCAGAGGGCAGGGTTAGATGGGATATTGGGAAGGAATTCTTGGCTGTGAGGGAGGTGAGGCCTTGGCACAGGTTGCCCAGAGCAGCTGTGGCTGCCCCATCCCTGGAGGTGTCCAAGGCCAGGTTGGACGGGGCTTGGAGCAGCCTGGGATAGTGGAAGGTGTCCCTGTCCATGGCAGGGGGGTAGAACAAGTTGGTCTTTAAGCTCCCTTCCCACCCAAACCATTCCAGACTTTGATTCTGTAAGGTCTGGACACGGCTGAAAACAAAAGCCATGGAGAAACCAAGCCTTGGCAGGAGCAGGCATCAGCGGATCCTCTGATACTGTGCAGGGAGTGTGTTTTTGCCTGGAAGTTCAGTAAGATAAAAGGTGCCCTGTCATGGATCTGAGGATGGTGTTTCACCTCCTGTTCTCAGCTTGGAGATCATGGCTCCGACATCAGCTGTGATCGTGGATTGAAACCATGAACGCTTAGCGAGGAGTTAAGCAGCTTGTCACCAGAGCACTGTGTCAGCCCTCTGAAAAGCAGAGTGACCTACTTTCTTGCCTTTTTTATTCAAATTGCTGGACCAAGCCTTGTAATCAGATAATATGTGCTTGATGAGTGTTGAATTCCATTAGCTGCTCTATAATAACTGAGTTAGAGGTCAGTAATCTTGTAAATTTCTGACTTGACACCATTTGTGTTATAGCATTACCAGTAAATATTTCTAATTAAAATTCTTTTAACAATGTGTGAAATCTTCTTTCACTCTCAGAACTCTTGTCTAAACTGTCACATCAAAATAAATTGGACCCACCCATCCGTTTTGCTGTGTCCTGTGAATGAGCTTCATCTCCTGCTGTAGAAAATGTGAATGATAAAGATGCCAAGCATTTACTTTGGGAAAAGATGAGGATAATTTTAAGCATACGAATAAATACAATCTTCATTCATCTCTCTGTCTCTCTCCTGAGGTACAATATGATGTGCTGCATAAAAAAATATGAGACAACCTGGTAAATCACTGCTGCAGAAGTTTTGGTGTCTGTTCCTCCCTAAGGAAGTGCACACATCAGTTCTTGGATAAAAGTGTAATAATCATGGATCTTGTAGTAGCAGCCATTTCATCACCTGAAAGACAGACAAACCCAGGACGTGGTTTCCTTTTCAGGCTGGAGAAGGGAAAAATTTTAGGGGGCTTTTAAAATAAATCTTCTTAATTTAAAGGAAACATTAATCTCAGCCACAGCTGAGACATGCCCCCCCTGTTCTTTTACAAACTGGTTACATACCTGCTGTATAAAGATTTTAAAAAAAGGTTTTTCTGCCATTGCTTCAACTGCATGAAAGGGTTACATGTTGCTTATCTCTTTCCTCTGTTTTCAGACTGAACTGCTTGACCTCTCCACAGTGGATGTAATCTTGATCTCCAACTATCACTGCATGATGGCTCTGCCCTATATCACAGAGTACACAGGATTCACGGGAACAGTGTATGCCACCGAGCCCACTGTTCAAATTGGCAGGTAAAAAGCCCCTTAATATTCTCTACTCCTCTTTCATCACTGCTGAGGAGAAGGTGTAAAGGACAATGTGGGGAGAGGAGTGGTGTCTAATGTTCCGAAGAGGCTTTTAGGCAGTAGCTGAACACCAGCCAAGTCCTTAGTGCTGCAAATGTGTTAACTCCATGTTTCCCAACCTCTGGAATCGTCAACATTTACAGCAGGTGCTTTGTGTTGAGTCCAGGCTGTAGATGTGGGACAGTAGATCTTGAGTGGGCTGAGACACCTTGAGCAGCAATTGCCATACAGGCAACTTCTGAACTTCAAAACCCACGAATCAAAGAGCTCTCCTGCTCTTCTCTGCTCCCCCTAAACAAAAGGAGTCTTTCCAATAAGAAAACTGGACTTGTTGCCCAGAGAAGCTGTGGCTGCCCCATCCCTGGAAGTGTCCAAGGCCAGGGTGAGCGGGGCTTGGAGCAACCTGGGATAGAGGAAGGTGTCCCTGCACATGGCAGGGGAGTGGTCTTCAAGGTCCTTTCCAACCCAAACCATTCTAGGATTCTGTAATTCCATATCACACTTCCCTCCACTCCACTCAGGAATTTAAGCTGACAAATGACAGTTGAGATACGTGAGCTCTGAACTCCAGAGAGGAGCACTAAGAAAAGTAGCAAAAATAGGAGAGTGAAGTAGAAAATACAAGACTTGATAGTACAGTCTAAACCAGAATAGTCACCAAACTTGCCAGTCTATTTTTACAAAATTACCTTGTTGATAGGATGGGTGAACACCAAACACTGCAGGTTTGTCCCTTGATGAGGCCTAACTGGACTTGTGCTCTGCTCCTCTCTCATGCAGAGCAGCTGCCACGTTCAATAACCAGAAGCCAGATTAGGCCCTCCTATCTGGACTACTCTGTAAGCACTTTAGGGCAGGAATCTTTGTCTGTTGAAGGTCCTGTGCAAACTTTCCATGCCAGAGTAATTCCCCCATTGTGTGAAAACAAACAGAAACTGAAGGCCCTTGTAGGTGAAAGGAATTGAATAAATATGAACAAGTAGTGGACCTCAGGGGTTTCCTGGTCCAGAGCTGAAGATAACAAGCACAGTCTTGCGGGAGAGTGGACTGGTGTGGTTCTTCCCATCCCATGTAATTCCAGATTCTGTTCTTCTGCTCCTACCTTTAAGGGGAAGCCTGCACACAGTCACAAACGCTGTTTAGTTTTGGGCAGTGAAATCTATGGTGACAATTTTTAATGCTTGACACCTTTTTCTGTCTCGCATATGCGTTGGTAGATGAGGAGAGTTCACTCTGACAACATGCTTGGCTTCCTTAAGTGATAAACAGGCATCAGCTGACGAGTTTTTGTTGTATATTTTGTCTCATTCCATATCACAAGCAGTCAGTAATGAAGAAATTGTCATGCACTTTCCAAATAGCCCATAACCCAGTGGGCCAGATCCTCCTCTGTTGCAACCAGGCAGATGGAATTGGAAACACTCTGTGGAGAAATGGGTGGTGCTGGTAATGACCTCTGTGGGAAGAACCCCTCCTTCAAAGTGCCTGATAGTGTTACAGTTTGTGTGGTATTTTGGAAAGATTTGGGCCAAAGTTCTCTCCCGTGTGAGAGGATGCAATGCTGATTTAGATCTGGTGGTGTTTTCAGGCTTCTCATGGAAGAACTGGTGAATTCCATTGAACGCGTGCCAAAGGCTCAGTCTGCCTCCATGTGGAAGAACAAGGAGGTGCAAAGGTAAGGAAGAAGTCAGGGAAGGGTGGCTGTCCTAAAGCATCACCAAAGTTTGGGAGTCACTGTAATGATGGCCCAGCTCCCACCATCTGAGATCTGCTGCTGTGACCCCTTGGGTCGGTTGTTTCTTTGTTCATTTGCACGTTGTTGATTTTCCAACCTCACAAATTTGTTGGAGGAAGGCTTGGTAACAGCAAAGCCTCCCCTGACCTCCCCTCACACAGTTTAGCTTCATGATGACAGATAAAACCAGCAGATTCTTGTATTAGCATCGTAAAAAGTTGTTGAAATGAGCAGGCAATTTAAATTTAATTTTTATTGCATTGGGATAATTTAAATTTAAATGATACTTGCATTCATGTTTGCTGACATACTAAGAAAGTCAAGGCACAGCTGTTGGAGGTCACTGGTGTTACCTTTCTTCCCATCTTCTTTTACATCTGAACAGCAGAGGTGGGTTTTTTGGCTTTCCAAATCTTAGAGACAAATTTAAATCTGAATTTTAAAGGTTATTTGGAAACACCATGTCCATTATTCCAGCTATACATCAAAACAAGATGCTCAAAACTGAGGGCTATTGAAAGCCTATGGAATCTAAAAATTATTCATACAGTTTACCAATTGCAGCTAATGCTTTCCTTGGGAATAAAAACAATTTTAGGTGTACAACATGTTCCTTGGAGGAGACAGTTTCATTTTTAGCACATTTTAAAGATAGGAATAGTTGATTAAAAAGTTATTTTTAAAAGCTGCTTTGTGCATTTTTAATTGATCTCCCATTTTATACTCCTAATTCTTAACATGGCTTGATTTAGAAGTTTCCTAAAAATGAATTATTTCTTACATTATAAAAGTAGCCTTGATATTTTCCAATAACAAAGCAAAGAAGTTAAAAATCCAAATTGCTATGGTTTTAGCTATACATTGTGGTCCCCTGCTGAATTTAGGAGCAGTTTTTGCACTGTAACTCTCACTCTTCTGAATAAGACAGTAGAACTTGGATGTAAAACAAAGCTAAAGACACTAAAGTTTTTTAGATTTTGGAGTCCTCTGTCCTGCCCAGAGCCACTCCTGAAGCTCCCAGTGTGTGAAGAGCAAGGACTGGAGCCATTATTCCTGTCACACCATGGTGTGTTTTGTATGCATGGTTTAGAGGAGGATCATATATCTTGCAGCTCATATAATGTCACTTTCCTGGTGGTCGTATTTTAGGAAAAGTGCTGTCTGGCACTTTGCATGCTGCTGACTATTCCAGAGGCCAACACAGAGAGGGAATCTTTGTTCTGATTCAGCTGCTGTAGAAGGCTGGAGTCTCTTTTCATTGAGATGGTGTTTAAAATACATTTTCCTCTCTCATTGCCGGGAATGCCCCCCAAAATTGATAGTTCCCTCATGTAGCTGTTGTAAAGGGTTGCCAGGGAGGTAGGAGGTACTAAACAGCTGTTTAATAACATAAATTAGTGTATTATAAACTCTACCATGAGGCTGGTACAAACCAGTGTTGTCTTTGAACTGGAACAAGGGGACAAATGTGAACTCCTTTCCACCTCTGCCCCACCTGTGCTCCGAGTTTCCCCCTTCACCTCTCTGTGCATCTGTAAAACAGAGCTCCCATCCACCACAGAGGGCACACGGGGACTTAATTAATGTTTGCAAAGTGTTTTGAGATTCCTGGTGACAAGTGTCACACAGGCATGAATGGAACTGATTATTAGAGCATGTGAGCAAACATCTACTGATCCACAAATTAGCACCTGGCTAATAGCACATGCAGGGTTGGACTGACATCCGTTATTTAAGAAAATGTGATCCTTGATGAATTGTTTTTTTTCATACTTGGCTGTTGCTAGAACAGAATACTTATTACTTCTGAGTCTAACTTTAATTTTTCAGGCTGATCAATCCCCATTACTGCTTTACAGTTCAGCTAGTTCTCCTCTAAACAGTTAGTATAAAACACAAAGTATTATCATCTTCATTAGATAAAGCACTGGAGCATTTTAAATGCAAATACTGTATAAAATATAATAAGTTCATTATAGTGGTTTACATTTTTCCATTATCAGATCCAGTCTGAACTAATTGCTTAGCCAGTTTTATTGCCACTGGGTTTTATTTTACATGAGCAGTCTCGTGGAAGCTCTGTAGATGTCAGCCAGGATCTCTTTCACACTGACTGGGATTCATGGGGTAAAGAGGAAGTTTGCCTTATGAAAGGCACTTTGTTGATTTCTTGTTTGATGGTTTCTTATATCTTTTAAAGTATCTGAAAAAGGCTGTTTCCTGAGGCTGAGCAGGGCATGAGAGAGACCACACTCTGATGTAGTTGGGTGCTCCCATCCTCCTCTCCCTTCAAACAATTCTGGGATTTTATGTCGTGTATGAAATGTCACCCTTCGCATTGACCAGGAGGGACTCTCTCTGGCAGATCCCAGGGAAGAACGCAAATCCCTGGTTTTCCTCAGCGTGAATTTTGTATCCCAGACTGTGTGGACTTGTGGTGCCTCCCTGTTTGTGGCTGTCCACACACATCTGGTTGTGAGGTGACCCATAGCAGGATGTTGCCATGGTGTTGGTAGATTTACTCCAGACTGCAGAATATCCTCTAGTAACTGTCTGTTGAGATTTTAGAGGTGAGGGTGGCAGCCTGAATGCTGACAGGGCCACCTCTGAGGGACCAGCACCTCCTTGTCTCTCTGCCACTCAGTGAAACCACTGGAGACTGGTGCCACTGGTCTCTGCCAGGGATCAGAGGATTTCACAGTGGAGCCACAAAGTCAAGGCTAAGAGAAACTTCCTTCAATCACCAAGGACAATTCCCCACTTTCTGCATTACCTGGAGAAATACTCTCCTCTTCCCAGAAGAGAAGATCCTGAAAGCATCCAACACTAAATGCTTCCTATGGTAGGTTAAAGGCTTTTACAGGCAATTTGCTTCAGTGCAGTGGTGGACAACTATCCACATTGTTTGGCCTTTTGTTGCTTACGACTTCCCAAAAAAGACCTTGAAGGCTTTGTTTGTTTCCTGAAGCACAGGGTGCTTTCAGCCAGCGTGTGCTGGAATTACAGTTATCTCTCTGGACCTGTGCAGTGGTCTTGGCAAGAGCTGCCCTTAATCCTTACTTCAGTATCTTAAATTATGGAGGAGTTCACTGACCTAGTAGATATAACAATAAATTAAATTCCTTTAAACAAATTGATCAAAGAAACTTGACCAATTTCCATAAATCTTTGGAAATTGGTTTGAATTAGCCTTTGATTTAGCATTGGTTTAATATACAAAAAAAAAAATCCTATTCTTCTTACGCATTTGGCAGCTGTGCTGCTTCCTGCCTCAGTTCATGTTGCTAAGGAAGATTTATTTCCCAGAAGTTAGCCATTCCTCTTACAGCCTGTGACATTATAGTTCACTTCTTCCCTTGACAACGCTGTCCAGCTGACTTGCAACGTCTGTGAAGAGCAGAATGGATGGATCTTCCTTTGGGTTAAAACATCTTAAATACTTCCGTGTGGGGGATTTCAAAGAGCTCTGCAGCGTCAGCTCGTGTGTCCCTGCCAGTGCATTCGGAAGGGAAGCGGGGTTGAAGGCAGGGAAGCTGAGCTGCAGGCACACGTGCTCTTGGAAGAGACCAGTGACAGAAATCAGGGCAGAGCCAGCCCTGCTCATGTTCTGGTACCTGTATTTTAATGTCAAGATTGTTTCAGATTATTAGGATGTCAGATTACTCAGATTATTAGGGTATGCAAAATAGACACTGATCCAAGATCCCAGTCCTCTCCACCAGTGCTGGAGATGCATTTCATGTTGACGTCTCAGATCAGGCAGCATCTTTTATCAGTGGTGAAAATACCCCAAGAGTTGTGATAACACCTTGATCACAGCTACTTCTTTGATGCAAGGGTTGCATAGAACAGCAACAAAGAGAGCTGAAGGAGAGCAGTCCTTGGGGTGAGGCAGAGTGGGCAGTGTGGCTCTGCTCCTCAGCTGACAGGCAGACAGTCTTGCTCCTCGCTTTGAAGCACCTGGCACATTGAAAATAAAAAGAAAAAAGGGTAAAACCTAAGATCTGGAGAATATAAGTATTTGTAGAAGCTGGTCCACCACCAGCTGTTGTTCTGGATCCCCACGTCCCATTGGTGTTTGCAGGTTGCTGCCGGCCCCGCTGAAGGACGCGGTGGAGGTGTCCATGTGGAGGAAGTGCTACACTATGCCAGAGGTGAACGCAGCCCTCAGCAAGATCCAGCTGGTGGGCTATTCCCAGAAAATCGTGAGTACCTGTCCTCAGGACAACACCAACAACCTGCTTCCCAGCTCTTCTTTTTCCCCTCTAGATCCTGTGTAGGGTCTAGTTCACCTAGCCTAGGAAAGCAAGATGGGATTATACAGAACGTCCCTCAGTCTGCCCCCAGGAAGGGTTCTTGTTTGGTGAAATCAGGGAATATCCATTTGTTTCTTCTCTTCCTTGGGGAGGCCAATTTTAAGGCAGCGTGCCTTCAAATTTGGAGTTGATGGCTGGCCCACTGAGAGCTGGGAGGATGTAGGGAGTGAATGTATCCTCTCTGTCTCTAAGCCACATCCCCTTCTCAGCTCCCATATCTCACTTCTGGGAATCTTTTGAGTGCTTTAGCCTCCACTTTCTTGCGTACTGTAAATTAGGGATTGTAAACAAAACCTAATGGTTCAATGTGAACTTTAGAAACTCCTTTCCCAGGGCTCCCAGCTAACAGTTACTGTCTGTAGTGCTGACTATAATCCAGTGTAGTTTCCAGAATGAACGGAACCAACAGTTCCATAGTCTGCGCTTCCCTTATGGATTGTAGGCAGCATGTGGGCCATGATTCCTGCTCTTGTGTGGGCCGTGATACCTGGTTTTGTAGCTCAGGGACTGTAAGAAATAAAAATATGAGTTGGAGTAAGTTGTGACTCCTCGTTATCCATGGGTTGTTACTCTTCATTTTTGACTGTCCTCACAGGGTGGATGCATCTCACCTAATTTTAGATCTGTGCATCTGAGCTGGTTGGCTCCTTTATAGTTACCAGGAAAAAAAACCCCATGTTTTTTTCTCTTCCCAAAGCGAACTTTTCAAATAATCAGACTTTAGAACCTTGACTTACATGCTCTGAGGGATGAAGGCCCCCTGCCTTGTTTTTCAAGTCGTCCAAATATGTATTGAGATACTAGAAAAATCATTAGTATTGCATGAATCAGATGCTTGTTCTATTATTTAGTAACCAGAAAGTAGATCACATTAGGGAGGTCTGTACATGAAGGCTTGTTTTCCTTTCTCCAAACAAGTGTACCACATTCCTGGGTACAGATAAAGGAATGCACTCTCCAATGACACCTGGAGAGGAGACAACTGTCAGGTTGCTTGCTCTGAAACTAAAATGTGGATTGAGTTTGCAGGGTGTTGTTTCTAAATCACCAGTAGGTAGCATTTAAAAGGAAATAAAGCTAGAAAGCGAGTGAGTTTCAGGTTAAATTTGTTTTCCACAGTAAAATTTGCAACCCAGATTTTTATATCAATAGAGAAGCACTTGTTCTTCCTTCTCTCCTGCTGGCCAATACGAATTTAATTTGACTAAAAGAGAATAGAGTCATCACAGATGCAAACTCCTGCAAGCTTCATCAGAACTGGAAAGGCAGGCAGAGGATCAAGACCCTGGTTGATTCCTTCATTTTGAGGTATTGTTTAGTATGAACTCAGCTGCCATAAAATTCACATGGAAGAGAGACTTTGTGGAGGCCCGGCCTCAGGAAAAGCTTTTCTCAGAGCATGTGTCCTGTTAGACATGGGTAGGTAAAACCAGCAGATGTAATTCTCAGCATAACACCTTCATAAAGACTTTGAGCAGCAGAACTGCTTTTAAAATTCATGGCACTGATGATAAAATGACCTGCCCTGAGTTCTTTTGGGGCTCTCTCAAGCTAATGTCTCTCGCTGTGTGTTTCAGGAGCTGTTTGGTGCTGTGCAGGTCACCCCTCTGAGCTCAGGCTACGCCCTTGGAAGTTCCAATTGGATTATCCAGTCACACTATGAAAAAGTTTCTTACGTTTCAGGATCCTCTCTGCTTACAACACACCCTCAGGTACAGCCTCTGACTTTTGCTAGTCTTCCTTTGGGGGAACTCTCTCTGCTCAAAAAAAAGAGTGGCTTATTCCAGCTGGGATCAGGTTTAGAATACAAGCCATACCAAGGTAACAGTGGCTGGAGTTAATGGGCATTGAAAGACATACCCTGATTAGTGACAGGTATCAATAGTTAGGAGGGAAAGATAACTAAAATTCTTTGTTATTGATGATTTGATGTTAGCTTAAAACTGTGAAATTGTCTTTCACTCTAAATCGGAAATTTTCAACAGCGTTAAACAAAAGAGTATTAGTGACTTTTTTTTAAATCCATATTTGACTGAAGAGTCTTCACAGACAGTTCACAGATTGCTTCTATATCACTTCTGAAACATCCTTCCTTGGGAGAAATGATAGCTAACTGGCTGCCAACTTTTCCACCCTGCTCTGCTAAGGGCAAAGTCTTTATAGTGCTGTAGATGTAATTTCCAGTAAATTAATTCTCTCTAGATCCATAAATTCTTAGCGCAAAGAATGGCTTGAAGTTTGCAGTGCCGTGTGCTTCAGAAGTTGTCAAAATAGTTAAAAGCATTATTGCAGGAGGTATTTAAAAATAATTTAGAAGATGTGTCAAGTTCTTGATCAGTAAGTAATTTCCCCAAAGGTGGGTATCTGCTGGGAGCTTTGCTGCTGAGCATCCCTCACTTAAAAGCTTGTTCTCAGGAGCTGAGAAACTGCAGTAGATAAGTGATCCTTAAGAGTAGGGCCATCCTTAGGTGCACAAAGTGTATCAGAGCCCCTAAATCCCTGCTTCTCAGCAATCTATTCCATCCTGGGTTGTGCTCTCTCATCCTATCCTGGAGAAGGAGTAGCAATATTTGACAATGTGTGAGTGGAATATTTCTGTGAGGAGAAATTGTGCCCTGTAAGAAGTAATTTGGTAACATTTAGAAAATGTTTTCTCCTCATTGACATGAAATGGTGAATCAGATTAGCAGGTCAGACTGGCCACGTTTCATCATTTTCCAAAGGTAAATGTTTCTCCAGAAGCTTCTGGTAAAAAGCCCATTTTAAAGGAAATTTAACTCCCAGTGGCAGGGAATGGGGTGTGAGTGAACTGCCTGGGAGGAGCACAGCCCCTGAGCTGTGGGCTGCACTCCCTGCAGAAGTGGGAGCGATCAGACAGGGCAGTTTGAGCTTTAAAAGTGCAGGAGAAGGTACCGTGACTCTCCCTGAAACCTGAGGGCCCTGCTCCATTTGCCAACAGGAGATGGAACCTGCATTATTCACTCTTCTGACACTGTTGTCCCACGTGCTTTCCAGAGCCTCACTTTTCAGCATCCAGTCCCTTGCACTTTGCATGGTTTTATCCTAACACGTATTTTGAAGAAATAACTTAACTGATAGTTAAAATTGCGTTCAGTTTGTACTTTTCTTGTTATTTGCCACATCACAGATGTTACCCAACGTCACCATTTGCTTCCAGATGCTTTTTGAAGACAATAGATAGTTTTTGTCCTGGGGTTAATCCCTGTGAACACCAACACAGGCTGCTACAATCTGGTGTTTCTGTGTGTGGGTTTTGGGAGCTGCCAAGCAGCTCTTCATCTCTTTGATGTTTGACAGACAACATGTAACGATAACAATATCTTGAGTGGCACAGAGTCAGCATCGCGAGCAACAAATCAGCATTTTTTCTTCAGGGAGGGAAAAGTTGTTTGTCTGACCTGTTTCTCCATAGGATCACGGTGAGCAGTTCATCATGAAATTCCCATTTTTTTAGCAGGGTGTGAAAACAGTCACTGCATTTTGTTTTAAGAAGGATATCCTTTAAACATATCCAGAGCTTCTCTTCCAGTGAATTGGGGGTTAGGCCTGGCACCACTAATTGTTCCCTGTTCTTCTGGCAGATGGTTTCTATTGAAATTTTGCCTCCCCCTCTCCTGAGGCTGGAATTGACACTGTTGCCACTGAAGTGGAGAGAACAGGAGTTGACAGCCCAGGTTCAAACAAGTCACTAAAAGCCTTTTAAGACATATTCTTTACATTAACCCACAAAAATCAATGCAAGCCCTCTCAGTGCAATGGCATCTGAAATTATGCGGATCTAATATGGCATAATCATTATGTACATTATCACAGGCAGATTCCATATTATTTTTTATTGCGTTATTGGCATTTCATTTTCATGGACACACTACAGAGAGTCAAAGATTGCGATAAATCTCACGTCAGGTCTGATTCTACAAGGGGGTGCACAGTGTAAACTTCTGTCAAAGTTGGTATGAAATTCCCCTGCATGTTTGACAGAGCAGGGTCCTTCTCAACTCAGAGGATGACTTTGGAGAGCTGTGGGCAGGGAATGGACCTTAGAGTGGTTTCTGGGGTTCGGCAGAGGGTTCAGAAATCTCTTCATCTGTCTCTTCTGGCAGAAATCTTTCCTGGTTGATGAGACTGCAGAGAGTTATTTATTGAGAGTAAATAACCATAAAATACCACACAGCTGCCAGCAGTTGCTCACTTTTGCTTGAACAGTGGCTGTGGGAAGTGCATCCCAACCCAGAGTGAGGCTCAAAGTTACCTTTTCACCATCTGCAGAGAGAGAAGTGGATTTTACCTTTTCAAGATTGTATAATTCTAAATTTTCAGTATCAAGAATATGTATTTAGTATCACACTAAAGTATAATTTCTGAATATCTATGCTGTATTTGCTAATGCAGAGAAATGGCTTTGCATTTTCATTCTGCTTTAATAAAACACCGATAGGAAACAAGTTAGGTTTCCACAGATTGAGGAAGGTTAACTTTAAAGTGTTTGGTCACTGTATCTGTTATGTCCTCTCCTGTTCCTCATTTTATTTCCCTGTGCTCTGTTCCAGCCTATGGACCAGGCTTCTCTTAAAAACAGCGACGTCCTCATCCTGACGGGCCTGACCCAAATCCCCACTGCCAACCCCGATGGCATGGTGGGAGAGTTCTGCAGCAACTTGGGTAGGTCATTGAGAGAAATCTTCTGCCTATTTTATCATCTTATTCATGGCTTTGGGTGGGAAATAATTCTGAGATTCCTGGAACTGAATAAGTTGTCCAGCTATAGCGCCTGGCATAAAACTACCTGTTTAGATTTTACGATGTGCTCCTGATGTCATTAATACAGTAAGTGCTTGGAGAGACACAAGTTGTACCTAAAATGTTTTGGAATGGAACAGGTATAATGAGATTTAATCATCTGCTGCTCCTGGTTTGCTAAGTGTGTCACTTGGCTGCCAACAGACCTACGTGTTGCCTGGGCTTTGGATATTGTTCCCAGCTGAAATATTACTATTTCCTTCCTGTGTATCAGCCAGAGTAAAATCTTTACATGCCTTTTTATGACTTTCATTTTGAAAACAAGCACATCTGCTTCCCTTCTTACACCTGATTTTTAAATATATCAAAAGCAAACAGCACAATCTCTGTTTAAAAAAAAGTCAAGATATATTTATAGACCCCCAGAAATATAAAACCTAATCAGACGCTTTCACAGCTGGAAAAGCTGATAATTGCAAAGCTGTGATATCAGTGTGAATGGCAGCACTTTCCAGCCTGTTTGGAATGTCACATCCAGTGCTGTTCTCCTTTTCTTCCCTTCCCCCCTGCTCAGTTCCTCTGTGCTCTCATCCTTCTTTCATCAGACCACTTTCCCATAGATGTCCTTCTCTATGTTGCCTGTTTTTTTATCAGAGATTTTCCCTTTACTTCTAATGCACTACTTTACAAATAAAACTAAAAAGTTTGTGATACGAGGATCCTTACAAAGGTTACCAAAAGACATGACAAGGCTAAATCAGACTAAATTCCTGGCATAGTGGAAAGTGTCCCTACCCATGGCAGGGGGTTGGAACTGGATGATCCCTAAGGTCCCTTACAACCCAGCCCATTCAGAGATCCTAAATATTTGTTAATAGAACACATTTTGGCATTTTAGAGGAATGGTAATCACGGGTTTTACCAAAGACCCTCTCTGCCAACAGCCTGGCTCCAACAGGGACTATGAACAGATGCCTGGAGAAGTGTAGGAGAGCAGGGTGAGATTATAGGATACTTTCCTCTCATAACCTTTTAAGTATTTTTCTTTCAGGAATTTCCTGAATTAGACATGATTGTATAGTTAATGATGTCCAGTGGATTTGTTCAGCCTCCCCTTGAAGCTGTGCTAACACCTGGGACTTCCTTTCCTGTGTGTTTTCACATGTGTGTTGTATTTCATCTATGTTTTCATTGTTTTTAAACATTGTTAATTTTATTACCCTGTGAGCTGTCACAGATCAGCTTTGGTGACCTTGTTTTGGTAGATCTAGATGTGCTGCCCTTCTCTGTCCCTCCTGGACCTCCACAGAGGTCACTGTCCCCCTGACAGATGGTGGCTTAATCACCTCGTATCATCCTGAGTAAACAAGAGTGAGACTGTTGTAAATGAAAATGCTTTTAAAAATTAAAGTCTTAGAGATGTAGTTGGGCCAGAGCAAAATCCAGAAGTTGAATGTGTATAAATAAACGTGTTACATAGGTCAGTGCAGGTGGGTGTTTGCACAAGTTGTTCTGGTTTACAAAAATATTCTGAACTATTTTGAGGGTTTTGCAGGTCTTCAAGCCCGCTTTTGTCTTGAACGAGACAAATTCAAAGAAATGAGAAAATCATGAAAGACCAGTGGAGGATACATGCTTAAAATAATGCCATTGTAAGAATCTGGAATTTGAGTTGTATTTGCCAAAATGCAGCAATCTGAAGAACTTAAATAATTCTATATTAATGCAGTTCTAAGGCTGTCCTTTCCATGACACCAGCAGTATTTACACATCTACCCAACATCAGGAAAAGAAATGTGTGAATCAGATTTCTTTCAAATGTGTAAAAAAGTCCAAAAGCAGTGGGTTACTGGGAAAATCAATTGAGTAGGCAACCTGAGCACAGTAGTTTCCATCTATTTTGTACCATTTCTCAAATGTTCAGGGGAGTGCACAAGCAGCTGAGAATACACTGGGTAAAAACTCCAAAGCAGACCAAAATTTACCAAAAATGTATATGAGGAGGTAGCAGCATGTTTGTGAAGGAGTGCCATGAAGCACAGAAATGGCAGTGTGAAAATTTCACCTTGGTCTCTGTTTTCATCCCAGCATGGGGAGCTGCAGATGCTGATTCCCAGGATTCCCAAGTCACATGCATGATTTCCTCCCCACATTGAAACCACACTTTGTCCCATCTCCAGGTTCCTCTCAGTTTACCCCAAACCCCTTTTTTTCCTGCTCAGCACTGCAGCAGCAGCTCTCTGCAGCTCAAGGAGAGCAGTTGCATTTTCACATTGCCTTGGGCACCATCAGCAAAGCTGCCAGTCTGTCTGTGGGGACAGTTGGTGATATTTTGTGTGAGTGTGAGGCCGTGTGTGTTTATAGAGAGCAGAAAAGAGCACAGTTTGCTTTTTAGGTGCCAACTTGACCTTGTGGTGGCAGCTGTTGGAAAAGCAAGGATCTCTTTGTGAGTTGTAAATTGAACTTGTTATGGAGCTACTGAAGGAGACTAAATTTGAAATGCCAAGATTATTATACAACTTTTATCCAGAGAGTGCATCCATCAGTCACTGAGATATATTGGGCTTTAAACAGCTTTCAGATAGATGTGTCCTCTTACTAACAACTCTAGAAAGTTGTTGTAGTGCTGCAGAGAGCCAGATTGGACCTGCTGCTTGCGTGGAAAGCAATATGCTTGGAAAGGTTTTCATCCCTGTTTTGCAGAAGCTGGGAGGCAATTCTTATCCCTTCATGGAACGCCCTGGCCTGGTGGGCACCTGGCTGGAAGGGTGCTCCACTCCCTGGATTGTGATTTTATATCCATTTTTGCTTCCTAGCTCTGTAGTTTTGCTGGGAACAGACCCTCAAGCTGACATCTCCTCCAAGACTTCACCCTCCGCTATTTCCTCTGTGGCCCCAGGAATATTGAACTTCTGCTTGTTTTCAGCAGAAAAGGTGTGAGGTTTCCATAGAACCAGTGGCTGTGGGGAAGAGAGAGCTGGGAATTCAGGCTGTACTGGGTTTGCATGGCCAGGTTTTGGTAGTGGGGGCTACAGGGGTGGTTCTGTGAGGAGTTGCCAGGAGCTTCCACCATGTCCAACAGAGCCAATTCCAGACAGTTCCAGGATGGACCTGCTGCTGACCAAGCCCATCAGGGATGGTGGCAGCACCTCTGGGATAACAGAGTGAAGAAGGGGAAAGAAGTTCCTGTGCAGGAGCAATTGCAGCAAGGGAGAAGTGAGGATTTGTGAGGAACAGCCCTGCAGACCCCCGGGTGAGTGAGGAGGGAAAGGCAGGAGCTGCTCCAGATGCCGGAGCTGAGATTCCCATGCTGAGACAGCTGTGCCCCTCCAGCCCAGGGGAGTCCAGGAGGCACAGAGATCCACCTGTAGCCCCTGGAGACCCCACGCCGGAGCAGGGAGATGCCTGAAGGAGGCTGTCACCCCACGGTAAACCCGTGCTGGAGCAGGGTCCTGGCAGGACCTGTGTCCCTGTGGAGAGAGGAGCCCATGCTGGAGCAGGTTTGCTGGCAGGACTTGTGAGCCCTTGGGAGACGTACACGGAGCAGCCTGTTCCTGAAGGATTGCACCCCGTGGAAAGGGCCCCATGCTGGAAGGGGTGGAGAACTCACATTGGAGCAGTTCATGGAGGACTGGCTCCTGTGGAAAGGACCCCATGCTGGAGCAGGGGAAGAGTGAGGAGTCCTCCCCTGAGGAGGAAGCAGTGACAGAGACAATGTGTGCTGAACTGACTGCAGCTCCCATTCCCCATCCCCCTGCACTGACTGGGGGGAGGAGATAGAGAAAATTGGGAGTGAAGTTGAGCTGGGAAGGACAGAGGGGTAGGGGGAAGATGTTTTTTAAGATTTGGTTTTATTTCCCCTGCCCTGCTGTGCTTTGGTTGATAATAAATCAGTTTCCACAAGTGGAGTCCATTTTGCCTGTGATGGAAATCCATGATTGATCTCTCCCAGTTTTTAACTCTCCCCACAAGCCTTCTGTTACATTTTCTCCCCCCTGCCCAGCTGAGGAGTGCAGTGACAGAGCAGCTTTGATGGGCCCCCAGCCTGCAGCCAGGGGCAAAGCACACAAAGGAATGAAACCCACATTTTTTGTGGCCTGGACACGTTCTTTAATGTGCAGCCTGCATCCCAGCCCTGCCCCGTGCACCATTCCTGCTGCAGTGGGTGTAGGTGCTTTTCTTTCCTCTCTGCAGAATTTTTGTGTGTAGTGACTCAATGCAAATTCTGGTCCTGGAGCCAGAGCCTCAACTTCCACCCCCAGATGGCTTCGCAAATGTTGTTCTTAATCTCCTCATTCCTCTTTTCACATCCTGTTTACAGCTGGGATAGTTTAGATTTGCCCATGTGAGGGGGATAATGTGATACATTGCTGGGATGTTTGGGAACTAGACAAATGTGAAGTATTGCCATTCATATTCACAAATACTTGGATGGTATGGCTTGTATATGACCTGGAGAAATAAATGCACTACACTGCAGTTGTGCTATAACTGATGTAAAAGGTACCTTTGATCACCAGTTGTTGATAGCACCGTGTCATAGGCACTGACTGCTACAAGGAGTAAAACAACTATAAATGCATGTGAAAAATCCTACTACTCTGTGCATCTCCCCAGACTCCATAAAACTTAAACATTCAGCCTTAAAAGTCTTCCTTGAGCATGGAGGTGGGGCAAAAAGATCCTTAATGTGCTAAATCCATACCCCAGCAAAGCTTGTCAAGGAAGTGATTTTGGGGGGATGTAATATTTGTGTTTTCAGGCTCTTGCACAGCTTTTTGTGGAATGCTTGATGCACAATATTACTGCTGCTGGACTGCAATTAACAGCAGTAGATGGTTTTACCCCACGACCACAGGTGAAATTGCTCACTGAGCTGAACAAAATATTTCCCCTTTCCCAGAAGGTGCAGCATTTTTGTAATTCATTCTGCCAAAAGAACACAATGTTTGCTCTGTGCTTGCTTTTGCTGTTGTGCTTAGATCTGTCTCAATTACAGAGTAAACCTATTTTTCTTTTTTCTTCTCATTTTTATGTAGTCCCATGCTGCCTGCAAGCTTTAAATTGTTCTTGTTATATGGAAAGTACAGAAATATTTCGAGTTTGTAAAAAGAAGAAACATTCCATCACCCGTTTCTAGCTCTGAGGGCTGTTAGAAATAATCACATCTTCAGCCTTTCATCTGAAAAGCAGCACAGAACAGTTCACCGTGTGCGGTGCTTTTGGCTGAGACCTGGGAGCCGCTGTCCTTCCCCTCTGGGGGACAGCAGAGAGATGGAGCAGGGTTTCTTTGGTGGTCAGGTGCTTTGTGTCACTCCTTTATCCTCCTGTGCCAGTGCACGGCCGCCCTCTCCTGTCAGGAGTTTTCCATGTGCTCAGGCTGATGGAGTGGAATCACTCCACTTAGCCTGGAGAAGGCATAAATAAATGTATTTAATGGTCAGAGGTTTTCCTTCCAATTCATATGCGTAATATGTTGTACTAACTCATGCAAAAGCTTCTTTTTCTATAATATTTGGCTTAAAGGAATTTTTTGAAACTTTAAATACAAGCCGTGTGAATTGATCGTTGTCGTTCTCTGTCCCTTAGCGATGACTGTCCGGAATGGAGGAAATGTGCTGGTTCCCTGTTATCCCTCTGGAGTCATCTACGACCTGCTGGAGTGCCTCTACCAGTACATTGACTCTGCAGGACTCTCCAACGTCCCCTTTTATTTCATCTCACCTGTTGCCAACAGCTCCCTGGAGTTCTCCCAGATCTTTGCCGAATGGTAGGTGTTCCAGGGCAGCCCCAGCTCCCACGCTCAGCTGTGGGGAAGAGTCAGAGGCAGCTTGTCTGACCTGACATTCTGACATTCTCATATACACTTGATTAGAATTGGGAACACGTTTCTCGAGTCACCAGGGTGTGAGTGTGTGTGTAAGTACATGTTCTATAATTAGGGAAGGATCATTTCCTATAGAATGCACAAACTCAAATAATCTGTGCTTTTTGGTGCTTACACTAATGATTAAATTAAGTTCCTGACTTGAGTGAATTTTAGCTGTGCCTGTTAGCATGTCTTAGCCCCCAAGACTCTACCATAGTGTCCCTGGCTATGAAAAATAGATTTTTCAGGCTTAATTTTGCTGAACCAGCAATGTGTTTTTGTGGCAAAAAAAGTCCTGGGCTGCATGAGGCAGAGCAGAGCCAGCAGGTCAGGAGAGAGGATCCTACTCTGCTCCGCACTGCTGAGCCATATGGACAGTGTTCCATCCAGTTCTGGGCTCCCCAGTACAAGAAGGATATGGGATTCCTGGAACAAGGGCCACGGAGATGAGAGGAGGCTGAGGGAGCTGGGACTCTCAGAAGGTGCAGGGGGATCTTATCATTGTGAAGAAACACCTGATGGGAAGAAACGAGGATGAGGGATCAGACTCTGCTCAGCAGGGTCCCCTGACAGAACAAGAGGCACAAATTAAAACACGTGAAATGCCATCTGGGTAAGGGATTTAAACTGCCAGTGGACAGGGTTAGATTAGATATTAGGAAGTTCTTCTCGGTGAGGGTGGGGAGGCCCTGGCACAGGTTGTCCAGAGAAACTGTGACTGCCCTGTCCCTGGATGGGCCTGGAGCAACCTGGGAGAGTGGAAGGTGTCCCTGCCCATGGCAGGGGGTGGAACTGGATGATCTTTAAGGTCCCTTCCAACCCAAGCCATTCCATGATTCCATGATTTTGTGAAACGCTGCAACCTCTGTGCAGAGAGATTGTGGAGACTTTACTATGGAGACATCAAAATCCAACTGGAAACAATCCCGGGTGTCCTGCTGTAGCTGAGAGTGCTTGAGCAGGAGGTTGGATTTGATCTCGAGAGGTCCCTCCCAACCTCAACCGTTCTGTGATTCTGAGCTGTGGAAATATGAACCCAATGGAACGCTTCCCAAATTCTTACAAATGGAGACATGCTCTAGATTATTACATACAGAAAGGTTGCTTTTCCCTTTTTTCCTCTCCAGATTTTGGAGCGCAGGAAAGAAAAGACAGGTCCTGGAAATCTTAATGTGATTTGATCCCGTAGGAGGATTGTAAAGAGGATTGAAATCTGGTGACTTTACATGGAAATCGAGGCAGAGGTTGAACCATCTGTAAAACAGAGATTTGGGGTCAGAACTGTGGATTCCAGCCTTCAGTTCTACTCTTTACTCAGCTATAGGAAATGTCCTGCTCTTAAGTATCTCTTAGACTTTATCAAAATTAGTTTGACCCAGGCTCATTTCTTTTTTAATAAAGTGAAAGTATGAGACAGGCAGTGTTTCCCAGAAAAAGCCGCCAGGACAGTGTCACTGCAGATCATTGTAACACCACCCAGACCTCTGAGTTTTTTTTAGCTTCTGTAATAGGATGAATCAGGAGTCTGGATAGAGCTCATCAACAGCTCTCAATATCTGTGTTTTAAAGATAAGTGATTGATGGAAAATGCCAGGTCCCAGGGAGCGCTGGGCCACGGTGAGAGGCAGTTTACCAACATTGTAGCTGCAATAATAAAATGCACAGCAGAATTGGCTTGTACTGAACAGAAGGACCAAGTCACTGCCGAGAAGTGGGATGAGGCAAGTGGAATTTTTCTGTTGACAGATGATTTGGCTTTGCAAAAACTGCTGAGGTCTGGACTAGGAAGCACCGTGGATGTTTGAGTTACAGATTTGTCTTCAGCAGCAGAGGAGCTCTGTTCAGTGTGTACAGAATTGCCTTCAGCTGTCTTGCACCTTCTCTGCGTGATCCCGTCTTGATTGAGTTGTTGTGTCCTGTGGGTGTTGGCCCTCTAACCACAAAGGCTGGAGGCAACAAGCCAAATTGGTGATTTTGCACCTGATGCCTCAGACCCGAACTGGATTTCTCCAGGAGTGTAACAGTAGATGGCAGCAGATGCTGCATGATGTCCTGCACCTCTAACCCAGCTGATTTCCTTTTCTTTTAAAGGTTGTGTCATAACAAACAGACAAAGGTGTATCTTCCAGAGCCTCCTTTTCCCCATGCTGAGGTAAGGAAACAATGGTCTTGTTTACTTTCTGGATCACAGTTCTGTATGGCTGTTGTTTTCCTGGTGAACCCTTCTACAGCTCTTTAAGTTTTGTGTAAATTTTCATACACGTGTTTTTTTCCTTTGCTTTCTGTGATGAATTTGGGATCGTGGGGGAGGAATGAATGATGGTGTTCCCTCAACTCCAAAATTACCCTGTTTATTCCAGCATATCACTTGCACAGACTTGCCTGGCTCCCTCCTTCCCCCACAGAAGGAGATCTGGTGTGGGATGTTTGCTCTTATCACACTGCAGCCACGAGTATCCCCTTTGTCCAGGCAGTTTATTTCCAAGTCTGTAAAACTAAGAGCTTGTTATCAGAGGCAGCTTAGTCATCCCAGCTCCTGCCTCCCTAACTGAAGCAGGCACCATGTCTGCTGCAGGAGAAATGGTACCTTGGAAGAGAGGTTTGATAGCAAAAAGTTAAAGCTTGCAGCACTGAATGCTGTCAGTGGCAATTTAAAATGAAATCACTTGGGCATCGTGGTGAAGCAAAGAGGAATAAAGCTCCTGTCTTTGGAGGATTTCCCTGCAGCATATGGTAAGGGGATCTGCCCTGCAACAAAATAATAATTTGAAGGGAAGTTTTAGCCAACCAGACATTAAATAAATGTGGTATAACTCATGCCTTCAGAGTTATCTTACATATCAAGACAGGAAATTCTCCCCTGGGAACAGGTAGTTTTCCCACTGAAGTAAACAAGAGGCAGGCTGGGAAAGGAAGAAACAAGGCTGAGAATTTTATCTAAATCCTACTCCTATGAGACACTGAGCCACTTGAGACATGCAGAAAACTGGCTGTTCTAGTTGTTGTGGTCCAAACTGTTTGATGAGATGTGCAGAGTGGCCATTGCAGGTTTAAAATCCCACAAATTAAATACTTTCACAGACATGGGGCTTTTTTTCCTCTGAGATATCTCATCCAGGGACTTGTTCTGGAAATTGCCATTACCCATCATATCTATCATCTGTAGGTGCTTCAAAGGCATGGTTGGAAGTAGATCTGACTAGGACCCCTCGCTCTTTCCAGATACTTGAATGTACTTCAAGCAGGACGTGCAGTGAATTATGTATAATCTGTTACCAAGAATAATGTGGACTGCAGGGCAAGCCACCTGTTCACCACTTACTTTATAACCAAAAAATTCATTCCCACTGATAAATCAATTCCAAGCCTGCTCTCTGAGTACAAGGCTCTGCAGCCTTGCTGCTGGCTGTGCTTTCTGTTTTGCCCTCCATCTCTGCTTGCTGGGGTGTCCTTGTTGATCCCCAGGGTCATTGGATTCACTGACAGCACATATTCTAGTTCACAATATGCACTGGACCTGGCAGCTTTAAGTGAAAACCCATCCAAAAATGAGACACCAAACATGCAGCTGTCAAAGACTGGATTAATTAACCCATCTTATATGATGGGTCTTAGTGTTTATAGAGTGATAACTCTGTCCTCTAATTCTTAGGACGTTTTATATTCTCATGGGGCCTGTTGATAGTGAGATTTTGCCAAATTATTATGTAGCTGTTGAAACAGCTTTGCAGGAACTGTTCTGTGCTTCATGTGTAGATCAAGGTAATTATGTAGGAAAGGCCTCACAGCAGTGGATCACAGATCAGCTTCAATGTGCCTGTTCCAGGTGCAGGATGGAACATCCCACAGGATGTCCCTGCCAGGGCCCCAGTGCTCAGCGCGTGCCTTGGGCTCCTTGTTAAATCTCCAGAATCTTACACGTGACAGTGTATCTGTCATTCACACAGTGTGAAGCATCCATGTAACCTCTTCCCAGCACATTCCCGGGCCTCCACAACCTCCCAGGCAGGAGCTTTGCTTACTGGCACTTCAGGGGATTTTTAATGAGTATCAGAAACAGACAGTGACTGATGGCTTCTGTTGGATAGGTTGTTAGTGGAGAATTGCTTGGCTTTTTTCAAAGTAATGGCAGGCTTGTGCAATGTAACCTGGACGGAAATTGCCCATCATGAAAAGATGTGCTTAACTGCTCAGTTGTTGGAGGAAAATAGGGAATTACTCAGACATGTCTCTCACTTCTTGGGAAGCATTAATAACATGCCTGGCATGATACATCAGAAAGGGACAGGCCAGGAAATAAGCTTCTAATTATCCACAGAACAAGCCCAGCCCAGCACGCTGCTGGTCCTGAAATTTGATGTTCCTCTTAGTTGTATAAACAGCAAGATTTAAAAACAAAGAAGGCCAAAAATCCCCCAAATCCTCGATGTTGTCCCTTGCAGCAATGACTTCCAGGGATGCCTGATGTGTAGTAGAACAGAACAGTTCCTTCCTTTAATCATCTGTGATTGTATTTGGCATTTCACTTAACTATCCCTTTATTATTGTCACAAGAGGATAAATAAAAGCATCTTCATTGTCTCTACAATTTCTATTTTTACTTCTCCTCAATCCCTGCACAAAGTTGTTTGAAGCTTTTGCATTCTCTCTGCATGGAAATTTTCCAGGTTTATGATTTATGTTGCATGTTTTGAACTCATTCCTTGTTCTGCTCTGCTAAATAAAACCAGACACATGTTCAACTCTGCAGAGAACCCAAAACCTTTCTCCCTCCTTGTTTAATTCAACTTTAACGGAGCAGAGATGTTCATCCCATCTCTTCCTACACAGTCACTGGTACAGTTCTTTTGGTGGCAGTTTGTTTTCTAACATCCAGTCTGAGTGAACAGGGAATATACTTTTCCTCTGTTAGGAGCAAGGAATGTGGGCTAAAGTGCTTCAGGTTTGTAGGGATGGATTTGGACATCAGTTCCTGCTAAAGTTAATATGAATGGAGTCTCCAGGTTCTTGTTGAAGTCTCTCCTGCAGCCTTTTAGTGGTACACAAACCAAAAGAGCTGCTGTTTAAAGGCATTTCTGAGGGAAGAGTTGCTGTGACTCTGTTGGAAGGAGTTGGGATCTGGAGCAGGACTGCCGTACATTGCAGCCAGCTGTTTCCCAGGAGGAAAACCAGGGAAGTGGAGAGAGAAAGGGATGGATGGCTCTGTGGGTGACTCTCCCCTGTGCTTGAACAAAAGCAATGCATGTTTTCACCAGATATTGTGATGGGGAAGGGAAGAGAAGGAGCTCAGACTGAAGTAATGTTGGAAGCTGCTGCAAAGTTGAAAACTGGGGATCCCGAATATTTGTGAATACTACAGGCTGGCAAGGCAAGGGGTGCTTTCACTTCCCAACCCCTGTATCCATTATATCCAAGGATCAACTGTCTAAATAGGCTCAGATTTAAGCTGCTCCCAATGCTGTGGAGCATAAACCAGTAATTTGTTTATCTTAGAAATGTTATTCTGGTATCCCGGAATCAATGTGTGGTGTTTACCAAATTCCACATGGGAATAGCCCATCCTAATACAGTCACAGATATGGAATTAGCCATCTCCTTGATCATTTTAACAGGGTCCATGGATTGTACTCTCTGCACCATCCCTTTTGTGGAGGTAGGGACTTTATAAATGAATGGCTGAATTGTTCTAGCAAGGCAAAATGAGGCGCTTTGACTCCTTTTCCTCTCGGTTTGATCTTTCCATGGACAATTTCAGGCTTTAAGATAAGTGAATCCAGGCTTCTCTAAATGTCTGCGACAATAAAATTTGAGAGGTAATTTGTATTGATCAGTATTTGCCAGTGGAGGGAGAATTTGGATTTACTGTGCTCTCATTAAGGATTCTGTTAGCAACATCTAAGAGAAATGGCTGCAAAACCATTTTTCCTGACTCAAAAAAGAGCCAGGGTGGGAGTAATATTGATTCTGTGGTCTTAGATACCAGCATTTGTCTTCTTCATCCTTGATTTCCTCCTCCATATACCAGTTCCTGCATAAGACATTTAAATAAAAACCTGGAACCAGGTGATTGTGTAGTATTATGGTTTGTCTTACAGTACTATATAGAATAATAATATAAATATTACCATATAGGAGTGGGACTCAGTGATCCTTGTGGATCCCTTCCAACTCTGGATTTTCCGTGATAGAATTAGGCACCTGTAGATGTTGATGTTACGAAGGGAGTGAGGGAGGTGAAGTAATAAATGCATCTCTCATTCCCTGATAGGAGCCACATCTGTTCCAAATTCTGGATACAGAGCACACACACACACACACAGAGTAAATAGCAGTGTATTTTGGCTCACTTCAACAAAGGGTACACAAAGGCTCTGGAGATTTATCCTGTTTATAGCAGCAGTTGCTGACCCTGTAAATCAAGTCTACAGCTTTAAAGGGAAGCAGAACCATTTGGGATTTCAGGAAAACAGAGCTCTCAGTCTTGATTCAGTACTTTACCAGCCCCTATCTCTTAAGCTTTCAGTCAGTAGTGGTTCTTTCTGTACCAAGATGCCCTGAATGTTGCTTCTGCTTTCCAGAAACCACTCCCACTGTGAAAATCCTGGTTGGCTCAATGCCAGGCATTGGATTTGGCCCAGGCCGGAGTTCTGACCATGGCACAGCAAAGGCTGTTGTGCTTACACACCCCATCTCACCTGGAGATACAAAAAAACCTGTACAAATCATTACAAATTCAGTCCCCTTAATGATTTGTGAAATTTTGTTGGACCTGTTTTGCAAGTTCAGCTCCATATATTTTTGATGGGGTGATTAGAAGAGACTTTACTGTAGACACTAAAATCCACCAGCTGCTTTATCACTGGAGTGAACAGAATGGCTCTAAACTTGTTTTTGTAGCCTTTCACCCCTGCTCTGTCCACCTGTGAGAGTCAGGGATTGTGAGCTAAACTCTGGAGCTTCGCTAGACTTAGCAGAAAAGATCTGGCAAGATAAAAAGAAAAGATGAAAAAAGAATCATCACCAACGAGGTCCTGAAAACTGGATTAGAGATCCTGTGTCTCTTTACAAAGTAATGGGAGGGGATTTGAAGCTTCTATAATGCTTTGAAGAAAATACAGCTTTTATGTTGCTGAGCAGTGAACATTTGTGTAGGTATGGCAGGGAAATAAGCTGTTCAATGCTTTGGCACATCCAGTGCTGCTCTCACATCTTCACAAAGATCTGAATACTGAATACAAATATATATCATTTGAAGAAACCTGCGAAAGAAGATGCTGGAAGAACAGTTTGTGGGTTTTAGGAGTGTCTTGCAAAAATGCTGGCTGTAGAAATGTCTTTCCCTTACTTATCTGCCTGTCCCTGGCAAAGTTTCCCCTGGAATAGGAATTTAATATTAATAATATTACTATTTGAAATAGGAATTATCCTTCTTCCAGTTCACCCAATTGAAACTGCTTCTGCCACTTCAGTTTTGAGACTTTTGGCTTCCCTCAAAAAAAAAAAACCAGGAAAAAGCTTGTGGAGACCATTTCTTACAAGTTCATTTAAATGCTAGTATTTTATGGATTTAAATCTGTTTTGCCCATTGTCTGCTAAACTGCAGTTTTTATTACTGAAGCTAAGTTTAGATTCTAAACCCTGCACTCCAGATGTGTTAATCAGAAATCTTTACCAGTGTAATTGCTGGAATGTTTTTGAGATTCAGTGCATTTCAGCTGCCAGAGCAGTTATTGGATGGTTTTTTCCAATTTCCCTCTTGAAGATTAAATAGGAATTAGATATTACTTGTAAACTGCAGAAAGTGTAGTCCTGTTTTCACTTCCTTCATGATCCGAGGATCCACGTGGAAGTCAAGGCTGTGTCCACCTACAGAACTGTGTAATAACCTTAAGTCCTGAGGTGCTTTGTGGTGCACAAGTTGCCGAGAATTCTCAGTTTCTCTTCATTTCCATGTAGGCACGTTAGATCTGCCACGGTGAAAGGTAACATAGGGCAAGGGGAAGTGGCCTTAAGCTCAAGTGGGGAAGGTTTAGATTAGAGATGAGGGAGAAATTCTTCCCTGTGAGGGTGGGGAGGCCCTGGCACAGGTTTCCCAGAAAAGCTGTGGGTGCCCCTTCCCTGAAAGTGCCCAAGGCCAGGTTGGACGGGGCTTGGAGCAACCTGGGATATGGAAGGTGTCTCTGCCATGGCGGGGGTGGAATGGGATGAGCTTTAAAGTCCTTTCCAACCCAAACCATTCCACGATTCTATGATTTGTTGAACAGTCCAACCTCCTTTGAAAACTGGCTGACAAAGGGAGCACCATTCCCCTCTCTGTGTATGTTGTCAGTTCAGTGTGATTTTGTGTGTTAAATTCCATGCTTTTTAAGAAAACTGTATTTACAGTTATTTTCAGGCTGGAGATAGAAGCATATACCTGCCAAGGAAAAACTTGCAAAATAATGCATGAAAGTGTTTCACAGACTGGTTTATTGAATTGCTTTTCAAGTTGCACCTTGTTTTGCAGATTAGAAAACAGTGGCAGGAGAAGTAAAGTAAAACTCTTCGAAAAGTGCCTTGATAAATAAACTTCTCCATCTTAGTAAAGAAATCTGTTCCACCTGCAGAGCTGATTGCACTGTGTCTGCAAGACATCTTATTGCTCTTAGTTCATTTTTATTACTGGTTTCAGAGATAGTTAAGGAAGGGAAAGTCAGTCTGTTCTTTTTCAGCAGATTTGACTTTGTGTGAACCCTTTAGACCAAGAAAGCTCAGCAACATTCTGCTGAAGGCAAAAGTGCCTGATACTACCGAGATGCAAGAAAAGCAGGTTAAACATGAGCCCAGAGCTCTTTGTAGACATGGCAAATAGGAAAAAAGGAGCTTATTTTGAACTTGGCAGCTGAGCACTGTTCACTCCAGAGAACTCTAAGCAGGGAGTGTTTGCAGAGTTTCCTCCCAGTCAGCATCCTGCTGGTACCAAAGAAGTGAGAGCAAGGACTTGGAGGCACCTGGCCCCATGCTCTGACTTCATTTTCATAACATTTAGGCCAGTCATGACAAAATTTGGTGGAAAATCTAAGGGATATACAGGAAGGGGCTCTGTGATGAGTTAGGAATAAATTGTAGAGCATTTACAATCTCATGTAAATAAACACACTGAAGCACAGAGGCATGAAAAGTTGCTGATGTCTGGATTTTTGTTTTTATTTCAGCTCATACAGACAAACAAATTGAAACATTATCCCAGCATCCATGGAGACTTCAGCAATGACTTCAAGCAGCCGTGTGTTGTGTTCACTGGGCATCCCTCTCTCAGGTTTGGGGATGTGGTGCATTTCATGGAGTTATGGGGAAAATCTAGCCTGAACACTGTTATATTCACAGGTAAGTAAAATGCTGATATCATTATCAAATTAACAATAGTTTGTGCACTCTGGTTAACTGTGGTCACATCCCTGAGGCTTTACTCATTTGTTCTGGGACAGAAGTTTTTGACTTCAGTAGGAGCTTATCTAAATTAAGACCCCAGGACTGACTGCAGGGACAAATGTAATTATTGTGCCATTTAATTCAGTGTAGCCCTGCAGAGCCAACCTTTGCCATGCAGAGTCCCTTCCTGCCACGTCTGAGCAAAATCTTTGTTATGCACAGCAGTAAAATGCCTACAGGAAATTAATTTTTGAATTAAAAGCAGCTGGCTGCAAGTTAGACCCAGGCAAGACCTAATGGATGCTGGTCAGAAAGGAGAAACACTTCCTCTCCATATTCCATTGGAACTACAAACCTTTCCTCATCCCTTCTCCTGCCCTTTCATCAGGCAGCCAGTGTTTCTAAAGAGGTTTCTGTCATCTCTGCTGTTCCAGAACTGTGCACCCCGCACAGACCTGGCAGAAGGGATCTGGGCTGTTCCTGCCTTTAGGCTGAGCTTTGTTCAGATGCTTTTGGCTGACACACACATTTGTAGCTGAAGGTATGGCTCTGGCTCAGGAAAGGAGCTGTTTCCTTTCTCAATGCCTCCAGCAGCACAACAGGTCTTTTAAGTTCCTCCACTTCTCTCCATCTGCTTCTGGTGCTGAACCTGCTCAAAAATACTTCAAGGCCTTCCCTCGAGCTGACGTTCTGTCCAGGTGTATTTATACCTGATGTGTCATCCAAACAAAGCCCTACAGTGGGCATTGTCCTGATCTGAGAAGGCAAATAATCATCCTCCAGGCCATTGCTGCTGATTTGGTGTATAACAAGCTCTGGGATAATGGGAGGTGTGATCTATACAACCTAGCCAGGTAAAAAAGGTGTGGATTTCAGACTTGGACAAAGTAATTAGAAACGGGGAGGAGAGCCCTGAGTAGCTGATCAAACCTACTCCCACAGCAAGGGTGGGATGGAGTCCCACTGTTAAGCTTATTTTCCTCCTGTTTTCAGTGAATAGAAAAGCTGCTGGAAAGTACAAAACCTCCTAAAGAAAAGGGCTGGAAATGGGTTATTTCTGCTCTCTTTCTTTCTTTTTTTAACTGTAGACTTGAGGCTTGTGACCAGCAAGTCCCTTTGACTCTTTCATAATATTGGCACCAAAAAGTGTGACAGTGTCATGATACTGTTGAGCCAATTTGGGGAGATTTAAAGTGTGGAATTGGCCCTATGCAAGGGGAGGGGAGGTACCTACAGGGAACTTAAATCTAGACTGTGTTTGTGCTGGGGAATGGTGCAAGGTACCACAGCACTAAGGTCACAGCTGCTGCACTACCCATCCCTCCTGACCTTTGAGGTAGTTCAGGAGACATGCTCTAATTACAGTAATTGGTAAAATTGCAATGCAGATGTGCATTGTCTTGGAAATAGTGAATCCTACTCCAGTGGGGACTTCAATTAAACCAGAGTGTGTAGAGCTTTTGCTGGGGTGTGTATTCCATGAATCCCCAGGGAATCAGTGGCATTAATCATGTTGTGAATGTGCTGCCCAGGGTGTCAGAAACTGGCCTTTAATGGCAGGAACTCTTATTCTGTGTCTTCCTGTAAGGAGAGGCAATTGACCTTTCCATATGAAATCCTAATCCTTCTGTGAAGCGAGGCAGTCGAGCACTTCTGGCAGAGCCTGGCCCTGGCAGGTTGTTAAGGCATCCAAATGTCACTCCTAACAACCTGTGGCTGCATCAGGTCATGGTCCTGGAGATTCATTCCCAGTTTATATTTCAAATAAAAACTCCCGTTGAAGCTGCTTTAGTTGGATGACCTTGGAGAGCACAGTGATTCCAGATGCTCGTGGTGGTTTGTTTTCTAAATTCATCCCTCCGTGGCTTTTGTCTCTGTCTGTAGGCACATCCACTGGGCAGGATGGTCCTACTTCCTTATGGCTGTCTAGTCCTAGGCCTACTTCCTTATGGCTGTCTCAGCTGGAACAAAACCACATGGTTCAGTGGTGGGCTTGGCAGTTGGACTTGATCACCTTAGAGGGTTTTTTCAACCTGAATGATTCTGTGATCTATGTCCATAAAAATTCCTAGCATATTAAATTCTCCTGTTCTTAGCAACTCCAGTGAAAATCTGAAGCACCTCAACCGATGGCCAGGACTTACATTATTAATTATTGTCTGTTTTAAGCTAATATCTCCTGTGGTTCTGAAAGAACCTCAGTCTACTGGAGCAGTGAGAGAGCAGATGGTGTTCCAGCTTTTCCTGTGAAAAACTCCTGGTTCCTGGTAATTAGGACCTTTAAACTACAGGCCATCCTGCATTGTTAATGATGACTCTGCTTGTTCAGTCCACAGGAACCAGTCAGTCTTCACCTTTCCAATCTGTAATGTAAAAAACCAACTACAAGAATATAGATTAAACCAGCCAGGAGCCAGGACCTGGCTGTGAGGGAACTGTGGTGATGCTCTGCTGGCTCATGTCATCTGCAGACTTTACTGCTGGAGCAGTATTGAGTAGATTATTGATTAAAAATATCGAATACCACTGAGCCACAAAGAAACTCTAGCAGAAGACACAGTGTAAAGAAGTCTCCTTTAAAAACCAACTCCCCGGGAGATCTTAAAACCAGCTCATGCACGTCAGTGCTGTACAGTGGAAGGTTTTATAACTCAGTGTCACACAGCAGTAAATCAGGAGTCTTGGGGGAAGAGCTAAAGACCTGTAATTCTGTCAGGAAAAGTCAATATGTGTCCTTGACAAGCACTTTCTGCCTCCAGGCAGGTGACTTTGGGATTTTTGGTGGTTTCAAAACAGCAGTTCCTGTGTGTCACATGAGTTCACTGTGAGACCAGCTCCAGTGGTGTTTTTCACGTGTTCTAAATTTTCCAAGTCCTGTGTCAGAATTCCTTCATTAGAATTTCTCCCTTTTCCAAGGCTCTTATGTCCTTATTAGGAGGTCAGAGAGACTTAGGGACTGGGTTCTGTCTGGGATTCCTAGATGAGAAATCCATGTCTGTACATTATCTGAGCCTACTGGTGCAGAAATACTTAGTCTGACGAGGTGCTGCCTCAGATCTCTGTGACCTCCACAACCCTAGATGGGATGGAAAATCTCCCTTCTGATAACTTTTTAAACTTACTTTTTGCAATTTCATGGCACATCTCTAGCAGAGAACCTCTGCCTGAATAAGCTTTATGCTTTTCCACACTGACTTCTAAAATGTCTTCTGATTTAACCCTAATTGAACACTGATCATTCTTCAATTAACTTCCTTCTCAGTATTCCTATTTTTAAACTTCTATTCACTGCTGTTAAACTTAACTGACATTAAATGCTATTTTTACACTGATATTTTTAGGCTTTGTTTCACTGCCACTGCCACATCTGCTTTTAACTAACATGGCTTTTTGCCCAGTGTAATTTTCATTTCATGTTTGTGGATTCATGGCTTCGTGTACATGTCCTTGTACAACCATCATTTTTTGTTAATATTTCTCACTTTAGTGTTCCCAGGCAGCTACACTGACAATTGCCTTAAACTTGGGAAAATTATCCCTCTGACAGTTCCAAACGTTTGTGTCATTGCCTGGTGCCACATTCTGTTCTCACAGGATAAATATTCCCACATCACACTCAGTGGTGCTTTAGCCAGCAGCAGATTTTTAGATTTTTAGGTGAGCAATTAACTTGTCTTTTTGTTGGATATCATGCTGGTGCTGAACTTCCTGTGGTAAGGTTTGAAGGAGATTTTTTTTTTTGCTGTCTGCATGAGAAATCCAGCCAGTGCTCTGCTCTGCTGCCATGTGAGAACATCCTAGATGGCTCTTTAAATCTAGACTGGAGTCTTTGAACTTCAGTTTCCTTTAAGTTCATCCTTTCACAGCCTCAGCAGGTCCCAGAGAAATTCCTCCTGCTGTGTTCCAGCAAGGCTTGAACTGCACTTCATTCTGCACGTTGTTCTTTGAGGTCCTGTTGTTCAGGAGAATCCAGCAGATAAGGTTTTCATGCATCCCCTTCTTTTTTTCCCATTCTGTACTTACCAAACTAATACCAGTTCTTTTTTTTCCAGCATTCCCTTTATGCCATCTATCCCACAATTATCAGGGAGATACTGATAGCATAAGCTTTTCCATACCATTAGTTGGTGACCCCCAGAATCAAGAGGTTACTTGCATCCTACACTGTGTCACCTGAGATCTACATTTGTCAGTCATCAATAAAACCAGTCTTCTTCTGTAGTATTCTCAATGTTTTATTGTTCTCTGTGTGAGCAGAAACTCATTCAATGCATGATTTTTCCCTGGCAAACCTGTAATCCAGTAATAAAAGGACCCTTGGTTTTCCACCAGTCTAAACCTGGCACTTGTATTCAAAAGGATAAATATATATATATGTATATATCCAGATATGATCTTTATGCTGCATTTTTGTCACAGTGAAAACCAAGCTGCCATTTGGATTACCTTAGGAGACCCAAAATGTATACATTTTGCCTTCCTTTACAGGAGCTGATTAAAAATAAGAGATGATGTTTTTGTCTTGATTAAATTTGTTCTAAAAATCATGCAATAATGTGTTCAAATGAAATAGTATTGCTCTGTTGCTTGATTAAGGTAAGACTAATTGTGGGCATAATTTTCATCAAATTAATTGAAAATAATGGGTGGGGGAAGGAGGAAGGGAAGAGAAATCTATAACAGAATTAACATTGCCGAACAACAGCTCTGACTGTGGAATCAGAGAGGAATTGGGCCATCTTTGTTGTTAGTGGGCTTTCAGTGCTTTCAACATTTCTCTTTCCAGAACCTGATTTCTCTTACCTGGATGCCCTGGCTCCGTATCAGCCTTTGGCAATGAAATGTGTTTACTGTCCCATTGACACAAGACTCAATTTTATTCAGGTGTCTAAATTACTCAAAGAAGTCCAGGTAATTAATTTTCTGTTGCCTTTTCTTATGTTTCTTCACACACCTGAAATAAATAAATGAATTGTGAACAACTGTTACATTAAACAAAAATTGAGACAACACCCAGATCCCTTTTTTTCTATGAGAGAGGACACAGCATTGAGCTCTGCTTTAGGAGAGGTCTAGGAAAAAGCCCAGAGGGTTCATGTAGTATCTGCTGTTCCCCCTTGACTCTTCAGGGCTTTAGTGGCCTCTCCTTGTCCATCCCATTTGTTCCTACTGAAATTTGCTTTCTGACTCATGGCGTGATTAAAATAATACCCAGGTTTCTTTCTGGCAGAGTTTTTTCTTGTGTTCTCTGTTCAGCTTTTTGAACTCAGAAATACATATTCTTCCAAACCTCCTGACAGTGCCTGGATCACTTTATCTCATTGTTCTGTGACCTGGCTTGTCACTGCAAACCGATAGAACTGCCACTGCCTGCTTTTGGATAACGTCTCCTTCCATGTTACTGCTGATGTATTGTGCTGTCTCCAGAGCAGTTTGCAGAACCACTGCCTTCTCCCTTGGCTTCCTTAAATCCTGCAGTGGCAACCAGCCCATTTATGCTTTGTTAATAGATTGCTGGAAAACTCCTGGAGTTGCTTGTGCTGGTGTTTTTGCAGCCTTGTTTACTGACGGCTGAGGTTTTTGCAGCCTTGACGTTGACACATCTCCGTGACAATTCGGAATGGTCTCCACCACTGCTGCCATTTGCTTCCAGTTCAGATGGCAAGAAAATTATTATTTAATTTAACGATTTAATATTCTTATTTTATCTCTCCATGTGTGCAACCATGATATCGAAGTGGTGATTAAAGACAGGAATTTCGGGCGCGTCGGCGCCGGACGCTGCTACACGCAACGCCTGCTCCTTGAGCAGTTTATTCCAGTGCTGACGGGAATCCCACCCTGCTCTTTTCCAGCCCCTGCACGTGGTGTGCCCGGAGCAGTACACGCAGCCCCCTCCCACGCAGTCCCACCGCACGGACCTGATGATCGACTGCCAGCCCCCGGCCATGTCCTACCGCCGCGCCGAGGTGCTCACGCTGCCCTACAAGCGCCGCTACGAGAAGATCGAGATCATGCCCGACGTGAGTCCCTGCAGGGGAGGAACCTGGGGGGTTCTCCTCACACAGCCAAATTCAGGCTCAGCAGCCTCTTTAAAGTCATGGAATCACAGAGTTGTTATGGTTGGAGAAGATCTGTAATGTCATGGAGTCCCGCTGTCACCCAGCGCCACCACTGTGGTCATCACTAAAGGGTGGCCTCAAGTGCCACTTCTAGGGAGGGGGTCTCCACCACCTTCCTTTCCATGAAGGAATTTTCCTTAATATCCTACCTAAACCTCCTCTGGTGCTGCTTGAGGCCGTTTCCTCTTGTCCTGTCCCTTGTTCCCTGGGAGCAGAGCCCGACCCCCCCCTGGCTGCCCCCTCCTGTCAGGGAGTTGTGCAGAGCCAGAAGGTTCCCCCTGAGCCTCCTTTTCGCCAGGCTGAGCCCCTTTCCCAGCTCCCTCAGCTGCTCCTGGTGCTCCAGCCCCTTCCCAGCTCCATTCCCTTCCCTGAACACACTCCAGCCCCTCAAGGTCTTCCTTGTCATGAAGGGCACAGAACTGGACACAGGACTGGAGGTGCAGCCTCAGAACTAAAGATGTTTGTCCTGAAGTTATTTGCAGCCCTTAACTGAAAAGATCTTGTGGCTGGGATTTACTGTTGACTCTGATCATGGAAAGCACATTCTCTCACAGGAAGGGCTAAGCAAGAAGCATTTTTGAGAGATAATTTCACTGTGTAAACTAACAGGAATTGAAAAAAAAAATTGGCTGGCTGAGAGAGCTGTTCAGCCTGGGGAACAGACCTCAGAGCCCCTTCCAGTGCCTAAAGGGGCTCCAAGAGCGCTGGAGAGGGACTTGGGACAAGGGCCTGGAGTGACAGGACAAGGAGCAATGGCTTTCCACTGCCAGACGGTAGGGTTGGATGGATATTGGGAAGGAGTTGTTCCCTGTGAGGGTGGTGAGGCCCTGGCCCAGGTTGCCCAGAGAAGCTGTGGCTGCCCCATCCCTGGAAGTGTTCCAGGCCAGGTTGGATGGGACTTGGAGCAACCTGGGTTAGGTGAAGGTGTCCCTGCACATGGCAGGGGGTGGAACAGAATGATCTTTAATGTCCCTTCCAACCCAAAGCATTCCATGATTTTGTGATTGTGGCAAGCAAAAGCTGTGTTCAGGTGAGTTGCCCTGTGCAAGGAAATCACATCTCTCAATACAAATACTCTGCCATGAGTGAGGCAACCAATCACCACCAGTTCAACGTGAGGAAGGTGAGGCACTGCAGTTTGAATTAGTGTCCCAGGGCCATGGAAAGGATCCAAAGAAGCTGGGAGTTAGTAGCCAGGAATTGTCTTCTTCCCCAGTTGTACCTGCTGTTAGAACTACCCTTTCCACTGAGGATCAGTATTCAGTCATATGGTAAAGGAGCAGTGAAAAGGCTCCTTTGTATTCCAACACTCTCCGTAAATGGTTAATTCCTACAGGCAGCAGAAGTCCAGCAGGTTAATGGATTGCTTGTAGCCATCTAAAATGGGGATTACTTATCCCCACAACATCTATTAATGATTTATTAACCCCATAAATCAAATTCAAATGTACCTATATTACAAAGGGTGACCCACATTCTGACAGACACGAGCTTAAAATATTTTTTTGACAATCCAATCAGCACAAATGTGTCCTTGGATCAGAGGTGACAGTGGCTTTTGGCAAGCAGGCGTTACTGCCCTTTGGAAACTTGGATATTGAGTGACTTCTCATCAGAGTGTAGAGGGAGGAAACACCTTTAGTTGAGCCAAATATGAAGTACAGAACTGGGACCCACGTAACAAATCCCTCAGCCAGCCCACAACACCCATTCCCACCACTTCACACCAGTTCTGTGAGGAGCCTGCCCAGCCCACTGCTTGGAGACAAGGAGAGGGGTTTAATTAGAAAATATGCTTGGATGCAGCTCCATCTTGCCATGTATATTTAATTGTTTGGGAAATTTGCATCTTTATTGGATCTTATTAAGCCTAAGACTGGTAAAACGTGGCTTCCATTCACCAGCCTGAAACAAATCCTGAATTCACATTGCAGAGCCAACCCGGGGCTCACCTATTATTTAGATTCCACTGAAGCTTTGGGTTTTCCCCTAAACTCTGAGGGTGTGAGTGAGCCCTTGTATGAGAGCCTGTCCCTTGTGTCAGCCTCTGAAGGGAGTGGATTTCAGCTCTCCCTGCACTTCCCAAAACTTCTGGGAGAGAGGATGCACAGTAGGGAATGTGGCATTCACCAGCCTGGGAAAAGAGAGCTTTCACTTTAACTGGAGAGTTCCAGCAGAAACCTGCACAGACAGGAATATTGACTGAAATGGCCTTTTTTCCCCCTCTAACAAATAACACCCAATTATATTCACACAGGAGTCCTAATTTCAAAGCTATCCGTGCTCAGGGAGGAAAAACATCTCATGATTTTCCATGTCCAAGTATTCTTCAGGCTGAATGTTCAGCCTGGAGAAAAAAAGGCTCTGATGTGACCTTATTGGGGCCTTTCAGTACTTTTTAAGGGGGCCTACAGGAGAGCTGGAGAGGGACTTTGGATAGGGGCTTGGAGTGACAGGACACAGGGAACGGCTTCCCACTGCCAGAGGGCAGGCTTAGATGGGATATTGGGAAGAAACTCTTCCCTGTGAGGGTGGGGAGGCCCTGGCACAGGTTTCCCAGAGAAGCTGTGGCTGCCCCATCCCTGAAGTGTCCAAGGCCAGGTTGGACGGGACTTGGAGCACCTGGGATAGTGGAAGGTGACCCTGCCCATGGCAGGGAGTTGGAACTGGTTGAGATTTAAGGTTCCTCCCAACCCAAACCATTCTGGGATTTTCCCTGGTTCCAAAGCTGCACTTAACAACTTGTTGCAAAAGCTGCTTGCTCTGTAATGATACTCCTGAAAAGATTCTCCTGAGAGCAAGGCTGTGGCTCAGGACTGTTTATGGGATGCCATTCCCCAGCACCAAGATACGCAAATCATCCTTAAAAAAGGGATCTTGCTCCCTCTTTTTAAGGGAACTACGTGGTTGTGGCTAAAACTGGATGTAACTTCCCCTTCTGCTGAGTGGGTTGTGCAAGACAGATTTGAGATATGATGGATGGGGCTCCTTGGTGTGGGAGTATTTGCTGCTTAATGTTCCCTTTTCAGTAGTTTAGGGTTCCTGAATGTATAGGAATTTCTATACTGCAAGGAAAGGGCATTTGTTTAATATGGGCTACCACCAGCCCTGAGGTTCTGTGAAGGCTCAAGTGGCAACTGAAAAGGGTATTTTATAGCTCCTAGAAACCTTGCAATGGCTTGTTATTTGTCAAAACTGTGGTAGCCTGAAATGGAATGATGAAATCCACCCTGGAAAAACAAGTAATTGCTAGATCTGCTCCCGGACTGAGATTTGTGTGTGAACTGCAGCTGAAAGAATGGCTGTTGCAATGGAGTCCTGATCAGTGCCCTGTCCTGACATGTTCAACCCTTTCCCAGAGGGGATGTGCTCAAAGTTCTGCCTGAATTCTTCCAGCTCTTGAAAACCAAACAGTTGGCTCAGCGTGGTTTCAGTCAGTGCAGACTGATGCTGTGGTAGCGTGAAATTTCCTTCCCAAAACTTGCAGTGATTCAGATTCTGGCCTGTCAGACTAATGTAAATTTACTTTTACTGCTGGGCCTTGTCTACATTTCAATCACTTCACTGAGGAGCAAAGGCAGGTCAAGCAGGCCTGTTGTATGATAATGAGATTTACACTCACAGCAGCCTTTGTTTGGAGAGAGGTTTTAACAGTCCCAAGGCATCAGGCTGGAATGGCTCTCCCTGGGATTGTGCAAACCTTTACACTTTAAATAATTTGTTCTTCTCAGCATCTGCCTTTCACTTCAAAAAATAATAATAATAATAATAAAAAACCACTGCTTCCTGGAAATTGGTTAGGCATTGTCTATTCGCGGGAGAAGGATGGGAAAATGGAAAACACCTTCTGGAGCAAACAGATAAAATTAAACAGTAGTGTTTGAGCAAATAATGTGCCTGCAGTTTAATTACAGCTGAACACTGGTGCAGATCACTCGGTGGCGGCAGCAGACACTTCACTGAGGGCTCTGTGCTTTTAAAACACTCCATTTGCAAGTTCTTCAGGACACGGCCCAGTTAGGAGAGTGTCAGTGTGCAGAGCACAGCCTGACACAGAGTGAAATTACAGAAACTGCTGCAGAGAAGAGTTAGGAAACAACCACGTGGCAGCCCCTGGTAATTATGGAGCTTTCGTCTTGACTTCTTTTCCATGCTTTTCTCTTGCCTCTCCAACTTCCTTCTGTGTTTCAGGGAATAAGGAGTTAATTCTCCTTCTTCTCACCCTCAGCTTATTTTGGTGACCCTACATTATCTCGTCTCTGGCCTCTGTGTTCCTTTCTCCCTGGCTATTCCCCCTTGTTTCAATGTGCCGTTTTACACAAAGTAAATGAAATACAGGCTGCCTGTTTGCTTCTGCTGCTCAGCCCTGCTTCAGCTCCCAGCTCACTGCCTCCACTCTCTGTAAAATTGCCTGGAGTCTCTCTCCAAGTTTGACTTCACCTTTTGACATTCACCAAAACTGCTCTTTTCCAGCTTTTCCCAACCTTTCCTTAACACAAAGCCAGAAGCAGTCCAGTCTTCTGATAAATTTTCCTGATTTACATCATTAGAGTTCAGTGCAACTTGCCCTTATTTTCTCCTTAAAAATGTCTCCCACCTCACCCAGGTGTCTCTTCTCTCCTGGCTGTTCAGCCTCAGAGAGTTCTCCTCCCTCCTCCCCTCTTTTGTGGGCTTGGAATGTGTTATCCTTCATTTCCTTTGCCTTTGTTTTTGCTGTTCCTTGTCTCTGGTTGGTCTTACCCACAGGTTGTCCTATTTAGTTCAATGGAGCTCAGATCTGCTTTTCTGCTCCCAGCCTGCCTTTGCCTGCCTACATTAATGTCTACGTTTGTTTTTCCTTTCATTTTTGATGGCTGGCTGAAAGATAACACTTTTCTAGCCAGGCACTCAGCTCTCTCTTCCCAGTCAGCTTCAACAACAACATCACATCCTGACTTGACATTCTGACCCATAGAATGGTTACTATATTTTGAATATTTTGATTTATGCCATTTTTATCTCTTTCAAATGACTCATCTTTTGCATCTGCAAGCTTTGCTGCCTTTCCTTTCAAGATATTTCATGTCCTTGCTTCCCCTACCTGTCATTTTTCATTCAAATCCAAGGCTAATTTCTGCTTCTGCCAGTTCTGTTTTCCACCATCCTCTTGTAAGTTCCTCAAAAAACCGTTCCCTGCCTGCTCCCAGGCTCCTGGGGAAGAGCTTCATTAAACAGCCATAAATCTACTTCATTACACTCCTTAAATACCTCCTTTAACTGTTTTTTGGCACAGGCCTGGCAAAAAGCCAGTGCTTAGAGTTAGTACTGAGCTTATTGGTTAGAATCCCATACAGGATTATTCCCTGTTGGTTGCTTGGTATCTTTCTGGTTTGGTTTCCAGGTTTTGGGGACAAGGTTCCTCGTGCTGATCTGGAGCCCTGGTCCATTAGTTGCCCATGGAACATGCCCATGGAAAAGAAGAGGTTTGTTGCATTGCTCAGAACTGCAGACTGCCCCTTCTGCTTCTTTTATTTTTCCACTGGATGTTGGCTCTGTGGAAGCCCAAAGCCAAGATTTAGGCACTTGCAAGTAAAAATAGCAAAAACTTTGTTATTTACGGCTTGATTCTTTAGGCACTGAAGTTCTTGAGACTTGGAAATCCACTCCAGAGAGAACTGTGGAGTGTCACAGTGACTGACAGCTCTGTTAAGTTGGGGTTAACTTGGCAACTGAATCATCCCCTTTCAAACCACTGGATTGTGTCAAATGTGAGGCTGAAACCTCACAAGACATGACTCAGATCACCCACTAATGATTGGATAGTTACCCTTCATTCTGGGATGTTCCCTGTCGGAAAAGCCTTTGTTCCTTTGAGTCTCATTAGCAAAATTCCCCAGTTTCCATTCTGGAGGTGCCTGTGCCTTGCTCCAGGTGCTTGCTGGCCATGAACCCACAGGCACGTTTCAATCTCCAGACATTTCCCCTTCACTCCATGTGTTTGACCACACATTTTTTGTTCCCTCTAAAGGATGTGATAGTTGCAGACTTCCTGCACTTGGACCCTGCTTTGGCAGGGAGCATAAAGCCAAGGCTGATCTGTTGGGAGTCTCCTGCCTTCTCCTGTGTCTGGTTACAAGGGATTGGACAACAGAGCTCCTGGTACTTAAAAAATGTAGGGATAAGAGGAGGCAGGGAGGTAGGAGGTGAGGTAAATTGTCTTCGTCTCCTGACATCACCATCCAAGTTTAAGTGGCATGGTAAAGACCATGGGTTTAGTTCTGTTTACAAAACTGTCTCTACAGATCTTCTCTGCTTGTGAAAGGGCTGCTGCACAGCCTTTTAGCAATTTCTTTCCTATTAAAGGTGCAGTGGGAAGATGCTTTTCTGCATCCAGAAACTGGATTTGGTGCGTGTGAGGAGCAAGGGCGGTGGAGGGATGGAGGATGAGGCAGGTTCTCCATTCAGGTTTTGCTGAGGAGTTTTTGTAAGAACCTCTGAAGGTGTGATCTCCAGGGCCTGGTGGACTTTTTCTGAAGTCAGGCAGATCTTAAAATCTCTGGGCTTCTCTGAAGCTTGGTGGGAGAGGATATTTTCCTGTTGCATATGAATTCCATCCTATTTAGGGGCTGAGACCTGAGTGGGAATTTCTTCACACCCAGCAAGCTCCAAGGCTGTATTCTATCATTTCCACCTAGGAATGGAAGTGCCCTCAGGGGTTACATGGCCAGAACCCAGCTGCAGTTACTAATAGTGTTTATAATGTGCCTCAAAAAATGTAGGACTTCAAATTGCAGGGACTTTTGCCCCTGCTGTTCCCAGTAGCTGCTGTTCAAACCCCCACTGTCTCTGATGGCCAGAAACATCCTAATTTCCAGCCTACACATATTCACTGCTGGCCTGCACGCATTTATTCTTAACATCATGTTTTAGCATAAATACATTTTCCCTTTTGTTGGTATTTGCCCTGTGGTGTTCATGTAGAATAATCAAATTCTCCCTTTGGCTTTCTTTTTGCCAGGCTAAACAAGCCCAGATATTTAGTTCCCTCTTCCAAGAAAGCGTCTCCTGCCCTGATCTACCCTTCAGAATCTTTTACTTGATCTGAAATTACCCACAATTTACAAGTAGTTCAGATGAAATCTTGCCAGGTCCAGTCTAATAGTGATAGCTCATCTCTGAGAGAATTACCTGATATTTTCTGGGATTGCATTTAGCTTTTTCATGGCCATGGCACATTTTTGACTCTCCTGGGATGTACTAATAAACCTGAACCCTTCACCTCTGTCCTTTCCAGCAGCTGCCAGCCCACAGCAGAAATTCTCTGTATTAGCCCAGTCCCTGGCCTTCATTTCATTCTGTTGAATTTCGTCTTGTTTTTCTCACTCCACTTCCTGAGATCTTTGAGTTTTTCCTCTCTGGTAGCCTGGTCTTTCTTTCTGTTACAGGTGCCTCTACAAACTGCAGTGGGACCTTCTGAGCACTCCTTGTTCTGTCCTGAGGTCTTTAATAAAAACTGGGAGTAGACTCAAGGCTGACCCTTCAGGAATTGCAGCAGCAGCAGCCCAGTAGTTGCCTGGGAATATCTTTCCTTTAACCAGCACTTTCCCCACCTCAGGACTGCCACAGAAATCCACAGTTTGGGGTTTCCCAAGTGATTCTCTGGTTTGATCCAGAGTTACAGCTCTGGCTCCCACCTCTAATGCAGGGATCACACATTTATGCAGTTTGAAAATCTGGAAAACACACATTTAATGTTGATACAAAAGCCCACCTGGGTCCCTCTGTAAATGCACCTGCTGTAATCTGTGTACACATCAGTGATTTCAGATCCTAAAAGTTCAGGGAATTTTAATTACTGGTCAGGTTGCTGTGCTCCTGCTTGTTCTCCACATCCAGCTCAGCCCAAACTTTGCCTCTCCCTGCTGGGTCAGTCTTCCTGCACCCTCTCTAGTGTAAGCCAGAGGTGAAGAGGGAAAAGGGAGGAGTCTGGGGAGGTGTCCCAAAAATCTAGGAAGAAATCACTGCAACTGGAATCTTAAAATACTGGCATGCCTGTCCCTGGGAAGATCCTGCATGGGACCATGTGTGCTAAAAGTCTGATCCTGGCCTGATTTTATTCACTGATGATTCAGCCTCATTTTATTTTTACTGTGGAGCTTCAGGTCCCATCCTCAGTGGTTGTTCAGCCCCTCATTGCCCACAAGAGGATTTTGGCTGGTGACTGAAAACAACTTAACCTGGGGAGAGTTGTCCCCATTGAAGCCCTTAGCAGAGACTTAAGAGTGACTTAACCCACGTTCTTCTTGATCAACAACTGTAGTTTGGCCAACAACACAACATTGTTTGTGCTCACAGGGTGTGTGTCAAATCCCATTTTGTTGTGGAAAATGCAATCCTACAGGAGAAATCCAACGGCCGAAATATCTTTACTGTGCTTTAGCGTGGGTGGACAGCTCTGATGACAGGAGAACATCCCAAGCTAAAACTGAAATACACAGTGCACATTCCCCCTCCCAAGTTTGTCCTAAGGCTCTCCAAGTGCTCGTCCATGGGCAGGGGACTGATTAATGTGCTGTTAGTTCTCAGTGTCCCTGCTCTGGTGCCTTTCCCGGGGCCAGCGTGTGACATCGGGCTCGGGATAATGATGGAAGGAAGACTCATTTATTCCTGCATGGTGGGGGGCTTTTCAATCTCACACACAAAGGCAGAACAAGATCCAGCTACTGGAAGCTGGACGAATTCAACCTTGAAATAAGACACGGTTTCCTGGCTGCCAGGAGAATTAAAGTTGGAAACAACTTGAGAGGGGGAACGGTGGAGTTGCCATGGCTTGGAGTACAGACAAGACTTGTCTCTGTGAAAAGGGTTTCTTTAATCCAGCATTTTGGAAGAGTTCTGTGATTTGTGTGTGCGGGAGGTCAGTTGAAAGGAGTGGAGCAGTGCTGTCTGGCCTTGGTGGGTGCATTACTGGATGTGATTAAATGACCTTTTTGGTTTGGGTCAGTGAGTTTCTATAATAAAAGGATTGGCTGCCACATGGAGAGGGCTGTGAGCTGAAGAGGAAATAAAAATGAATGTCTGCCTTACTGTCTTTTTGACTGTAAATAATCAAAGTGTTGCTATTTAGCCTATTTAAAACCTGCAGAAATGTTAATACCAAAATATTTCAGTGGCAGAAGAAGACTTTGATTCTAAGCAACTCCCTGCTTTTTAAGGATCATTCTCCTTACAGGATTTGTCATTTTGCTCTTCATTAGAGCCCATTTTGTATTGATCCTCCTCGGGAAGGTGGTGGGAATGGAAAGTGCCTTCGACCACTGCCAAGTGCAGCAGAACTCACTGCTGCAAGTGCTGCTGTTTTTAGGTCCCAGGAGAAGTCTGAAGCAATGATTATCATTATATTTTCATTCTCTTTGCCTTCAACAACAAACCATAAAGGCTGTATTCAAATTGCCTACTTTAAAGGTCTTGAACAGAGTCCCAGAGTGACAGCGACCTGAATTGCTCCATCAGATTTGGATTTCTAGGATTCACCAAGGCTGAATATATACAAAATGTAGGGATTTTTAATGCAGCCTGTGTTTTTCCAACACACCAACAGCTTTGTTCCAAGGAGGTGGTAGGTGAGATTTAATAGTGGTAGCTGAGATTTTCAGAAGTTATTTAAAGAAGCTGACCTTTGCCACCGTCGAAGCCACCAGAAAAACCCTCTCAGTGCTTCAGTGGCACCTCACACTCCCTCGGAGGGAAAAGGGGAATCATTTTCTCTGTTCATGAGCACTGCTTTCTGCAGCATTCCTTTGGAAATGTGGCTGGAAGAGGTGCTTCCCAGCTGGCCAACTTCCAGGAGCCTCAGCAGGTGCAGTGCTGCCCACTCCAGTCACTGCCAGCACCCCCCAGGATGTTGCCATTGGATCCAGTTTCCCAGCCAAGACTAAATTTTATGTGTTTCAGGGAAGAATTCTATGGAAGGCAGTGGAAGGGGTTGTCTGCAGTGTTGCTGGAATAATTTCAAACTAATCAACAGTGGGTTGTTCAAAAACATTGGGTTTTTAAGGACAAGCCATTTTCTCCCAGATATTCTGCAGTCAGGAACTGAAAGGAAACTCACTTTGATTTTTCATTGTCCATCACCATAACAAACATCATAACGCTGGGTTGGACCATGAGCTTTACTAACTAAAGTTATTAACGAAGTAGCTGTCTTTTTACACAAGGGTTCTTTGTAATTACTATGTTTTTTTGAGACCAGCCCTGGTTCCTGCAGACACTGCTCTGATCACAGTGTGAAATCACAGTTTTGGGGGCTGGAAGGAGGGCTGGGCAGGTACACGGAGCTCTCAGTCTGTCATTGGCTTTGTGTTTACACCTCATTAGTCCATGTTTAAAAATACCATGCTGCCAATTTAACTCACAGCTGGGTTCATGCACATTTTGAGCTTATCACTTGCTGAACAAAATCTCCTTTTGCTTCAGCTTGCAGATTCCCTGGTGCCCTTGGAGATCAAGCCTGGTATTTCCTTAGCAACGGTTTCTGCTGTGCTGCATACTAAGGACAACAAGCACGTGCTGCAGGTACAGCCTAATGGGAAAGGGAGACAAATATCCCTACCCTGGCTTTTCCTGCCATCCAGGACCCCAGCAACCCCTCCAACAGCTCCTTCCCACCGGAGCAGAGCCCTTGCCAGAGGCTTTGCCCTGGCATGTGCGAGTGAGGAATTACACTCGGAGTAGGGAGTGGGATGCAAATAAATCTCTCTGCCCTCTTTTCCTTGGCCATGTGCCTGCCTGAGATGAAAGGGGAAGTGAGATAATTCCTGAAGAGAGGCTACAAATCATCCTGCTGTCTTCCATAGTCAGGAACATCATCAGTCAGCCTCTTGTGGGCTTAGGACCGAGGGTTAGAGGAGAGAGATGACCTGGAGCATCAGACTTGGGAAGGGGCATCTGCCTGCAGTTTCCCTGTTCCCCAGGAGGTTGTACATCCCTGTACAACAGTGTGCACTCCCTTCCTGCCACCTCCTTCAGGTTGGCACTGGAATTCCTGGCATTAGTGCTCTGCAGGAGGAGGTGATGTCCAGGGGACCTGCCCAGCAGTGGCTGCCCTGGTCCCCCTTCTCCCCGGATCCATGAGCCTGCAGGGACTCACTGAACAACCCTTCCCACACTGGGCAGCAGAGCTGGGCTGGGCCCAGGACATTTGGGAAGAGGGCCCAGTGTGGAAATGCCAAGGGCATGGAGATTGGGTAAGGATTTGGATCAGTGCACGGCAGACAGTGCCCTCCTCTTTCCAGGTCAGTTCCCTAGAAACACTCAGCAGCCCTGGAAAAATTGAAGTGTTGCAGTGGAATCGGTCTGAGGCTGCTGTGTTGTTCATTCACTCTCTGCACTCTGATTCCTGCTGCCAAATAAACTTAGGCCTAGGCTTAAAATGCCAGAGTCCTCATAAATGGCTGGAGCTAAGGCAGCCCAGTGGAACCTGTCAGTCAGTGCTGGCTGAGCCTGGGCCCTCTGGGAGTTACAGAAACTGTAGAAAAGCCCCCAAAATGTCAGCACCAGAACTCAGCACCATGTGCCCAAATGACATCATTCATGCACCCATCCTGCAGGGAAATGCTGGGATTTGTGAAGTGACTCCAATCCCTGCAGCGTCTCCCAACCCTCCCGGTCCAAGTCCTTCCTAAAGACCCACTTTTCCAAGGCCAGTGTTCTCATTCCCTGAATAGTTCCTTGCTCTGGATTTGCCCGTTTCTCAACCTGTTGCATCCTTTGGAATGTGATTTTTTTCCCTTCTCATCCATCAGCTCCCTCCAAAACCTCCCCAACCTCCTGCCAGCAAGAAGAGGAAGCGGGTGAGCGATGATGTGCCAGAGTGCAAATCTTTGAAGCCGTTGCTGAGTGGCTCCATCCCTGTGGACCAGTTTGTGCAGACTCTGGAAAAGGTGAGGAGTCTTCGGGGGCAAGTGAAGTTCCAGCAGAGTCCTGCAGATCTCAGCTGTGCTGCTTTGAGAGAGGGAAAATCATTTTAGTGTAGCCTGAAATGGAGAAAGGCCACTGAGTTCCCAAAGTGCAGGGAACGTGTGTCCCTGCACTTCAGTGTAGAGGGAAGAGTTCCCTGTGGAGCCAAGTCCTGACACAGGGGCTTCGTGTCAGTCATTTCCTCCTGGTTTCCCCTGGAAGCAGAGCTTTTGGGTGGGTGAATTCCCTCATGTAACTTTTGGATTCAGCAGCTGATTTCCAATACATTTCAACAGTGGGGAGGATTAAAAAAAAAAAAACATTTAAATTTTCATAAGATTTGTGAGAAGGTGATCAAGTGGAGGAGAGATCCTGGAAAAGTCTCCACTGGTGGAGCAGCCTGCTGAGGAGCTGCAGAAATTTGGTGGCTAAACTTGTAGGCAGCTGCTTGCTGCTCTGTGGAGTCTTGTTCTTGCCTGCATCACTTCTTGGAGAAAAGGAGCAGGAAGAAGGGCAGGATTGCACCTTGCAGTGCCTGGAAGGGCTGCAAGGACGATGGGGAGAGTGTTTAAAATGGGAGTGCCAGGATAAGGGGGAATGGCTTCAAACTGACAGAGAGTAGGTTTAGATGGGATATTAGAAAAAATTACTTTACGGAGACCCTGGCACAGGTTTCCCAGAGGAGCTGTCGCTGCCGCATCCCTGGAAGTGTCCCAGGCCAGGTTGGGCAGGGCTTGGAGCAGCCTGGGATAGTGGGAGGTGTCCCTGCCCATGGCAGGGGGTGGAACGGGATGAGCTTCGAGGTCCCTTCCACCCAAAGCATTCTGTGATTCCATGAAATTCACCCTCTCCCCTGTGCCCTGGTCTCTCACCTCTCCCAGTTTTCCTGAGCTGTGGTAACTTCCCTCTCCCTCCCTCCCACCTCCAGCACGGCTTCAGCGACGTGAAGGTGGAGGACACAGCCAAGGGCCACATCGTGCTGCTGCAGGAGGCAGAGACCCTGATCCAGCTGGAGGAGGACTCCACTCACATCATCTGTGACAATGACGAGCCCCTGAGGGTCAAACTGCGTGACCTGGTTCTCAAATTCCTGCAGAAATTTTAGCTCATGGACATCGGGAGGCTCTGCAAGGAGAGAGCCTGGAGCAGCAGAACTTGGAGCTCTCCAGGGAGAGAGAGAATTCTGTGAGTCAGAGAGAACAGAAACCACCTTCCCCTTCATGGAGGAACAAGGGAGTATTTTTAATATCTATCTATTTTTAAAATCTTATTTTTAACCTGTTTTGGAATACTTTGGAGGAGATTCCTGTTGTGTAAAATTGGGAGTTGCAATCTTATAGGAAATACGAACTGCAGAGTAAATAACTCGAGTGTTTATTTGCAACATCAGGGTAAACTGCTGTTCTTCTGTGTCCCTCAGCAGTGTCTGCCCCAGTCCTTCACCTGGCAAAACTCTGTTGGCCTTAGATACTGAGAGATTGATTTTCCTCCCACTGCTTCTTCCCAGTCGCCAGATCCCATTCCCTGCCTGTTCTCCATCTGTGTTGTGCACGTGTCTCTCACTGGCACAGGGAGGAGCTGTGAGGCAAAGATTGTAAAAATAAAAATAGAAAAAAGGGGGTCTGGTGGACGTGTAGAACACTGGGAAGAGCCTGGCCATTCCCTGCACAAGCAGAGGGATTTTGGAAAAGCTTTAGGAATTCAAAGTGTTTATTGATGCTGCAACCTCACCTGTTCTAACCAGATGTGTCCATGGAGCTGCAGGCTCTTCACTAAAGCTGGCTCCTCCTGGGTTCCTCCATCAGCAGTGGAGGGAATACCTCAGGAAGACACTTAGGGAAGTCCATAAAGTAGGAAAATTCCTAGTGCTCATAAAAAACCTTTTGAGATTTAAGTGCCTCTTGTTTCTACCTTCCAAAAACTTGTCCTTGCAGCCCCCACATCCCAAATCCTGGATGAAATACTGAGTGGTTTATACAAAGCCATCTGTACTGCAGACCTGGGGAGGGTTTTGCCTCTCCAAATCATCTGTTTGGGGTCTAAACTTGGTTAATTGTATTCCTTTTAAAAGTGACCCATTTCTCGGATTTACTGCTGTTTGGTTTTTATTGGATTGTTTTGTATTTATTTGGTGTTAAAAAATAAAAAGCATAGTGAGACTGCCAAGGAGGGAGAACATCCCGTGGTTTATAAAAGCCTCTCCATGCCCATTCCACACCCATGCCCCTACACATCTGGGAAATAAAGCTGCTCCTCCAGCCCAACCCTTTGGGAAGAATGAGGCAGTGGCAGAAGCTCTCTAATAAAAATACATTTGCCACTGCAGTGTCCACACCCCATTTCATTCCCGTTAAGGATTTCTGTTGGATTGGGTGCACAGATCCCAGCATCCACACCTTTGTTTGGTGTGTATGCCACGAGTGTCATTAATGTGATAAAAACTTGTGGTAGTGACATCAAATCCTCATCAGGGTTTGCAGCTTTGCAGGAGCTCAGCTGCTTTGGCATCACTTAAAAACAGAATAAAGGAACTGGGCTTATTTCACCTTATTAAATCTCCAAAGGGATTATTCCTAACCCACAGAGGCCATGGCATAGACTCATCTTTCTGTTACCTCAGCTCCAGCATTGATCCCACGGCTCCTGTGCCTTCGTTTTCACATTCCAAAGGCTTTCCCAACCCTCCTGAGGGGTAGAAAGTAAAAATTAAAAGCTTTTACAGGAGCAGGAAAACTTCCTGTTGTTCCATCAGTCCAGCAGCTGAGAGTGGATTGTTTTGTTATAAACAGAAGGGTTGTGCCTGCCTGAAAAACAAACATTTTCTTTAATGAAAAATCCTAACTAAAGCAGAAAAAGAAGTGCTTCTTTCTGCACAGAGAAAGGAAAATAAACAGCATTTCTTTGGGCTGGGTCAGTCCTGCAGAGGGAACCATGGCAGCCCAGGGAGCTGCCAGTGAAGGAAAACCATGGATGCAAACCTGGCTTTATCCAGAGATGCCCAATTTAATGGGCAAAGAACAGCAAAGGTTCTTGGCTTCAATCTCTGTCTTCCAGAAAGGAAAGAAAAATCCCCTTGGCCTCAGTGTGGTTCCTTGTGCCAAGGCCATCCCCATTCCCTGGATCCCAGTCCCTCCCTGCAGTGCCCCGGTGTCTCTCTGCTGCTCCCCTAATTAAACACAATTAGTGGGGTGTGTCTGCAGCCAGACAAGGGATTAATTCCCAGTGACTTCCCAGCCCTGTGCTCCCGCAGGAATAACAGGGAGGAAAGGTTACAATCAGCTTTCTGCACTTGGATGGCTTTTATGGAACAGATATTCCTGAATGGAGAGGAGTTTATTGTTTTCTCCGCGTCACTGTGAGACCCAATAAAAACAACTGGACCAAGTCAGTTAATTCCAGGCTCGGTCACTGTCACTGGGATCTGTCACCTCCATGGGCCCTTGGGCAGGAGGAGCAGAGGGAAGCTGGACCAAGATGTTGGATCTGTGCCCCACCAGCAGCTCAGCCTGTGGGAGGAGTGGGAAGTGAGGGCAGAGGAATTTGGGTTTGGATGCACGTCAGGGCCTGGGCAGGCTCATGGTGTGAGAGGTGGGGTCAGACAGGTCCCACTTACCTGTCACATGCGACCTGGGAGCCAGGAACTGTGACCCCATCCCTTGGGGATCCGGGAACTTTAAATTCATCCCTCAAGAATCCATGAACTGTGATCCAGTCCCTCAAGGATCCGTGAACTGTGACCCAAATCCCTTGAGAATCCATGATCTGTGAACTCATCCCTTGAGGATCCATGAACTGTGATTCCCCCATCCCTTGGGGATCCACAACTGTGACCCCAATCCCTTGGGGATCCAGGAACTGTGAATTCATCCCTCAAGAATCCATGAACTATGATCCAGTCCCTCAAGGATCCATGAACTGCAACCCCAATCCCTTGAGGATCCATGATCTGTGACTCCCCCATCCCTTGGGGATCCATGAACTGTGTGACCCCATCCCTTGGGGATCCAGGAACTGTGTGATCCCAATCCCTTGCAGATCCAGGAACTGTGACCCCAGTCCCTTGGGGATCCAGGAACTGTGAATTCATCCTTCAAGAATCCATGAACTGTGATCCAGTCCCTCAAGGATCCGTGAACTGTGACCCAAATCCCTTGAGAATCCATGATCTGTGAACTCATCCCTTGNGAACTCATCCCTTGGGGATCCATGAACTGTGACCCCCCCCCATCCCTTGGGGATCCATGAACTGTGACCCCAATCCCTTGAGGATCCATAACTATGAACTCAACCCTTTAAAACCATTAAGGGAGGTTTAAAACCTTAAAACCTTTAAAACCTTAAAACCTGAGACCAATCACCCGGATCTCATCCCTAAGGACCTCCCACTTCAACCATCCCTTGGGCCCCATTCTGGGAACTGCCCACCAAGTCCTGTGTCCCACACGGAACAATCCAAGTGTCTCCCTGCGACCTTGGGGTCACAGCTGAGCCCCCCTCCTGCTCTCCAGGGCGTGGCAGGGGGCTCATGGGGGGCTGCAGGGCCTTCCCACTAATGGGAACAGTGTGCTGCTCCCATGGGAACGCCTGGGGAGCTCCTGGGAGCACAGGGCCAGGAGCCAGCTCCAGGGGACAGGACAAGGGCCAGAGACCTTGGGCCACGTCCTGTGTCTCTCGGTGGATTGATGCAATCCCCTTCCCTTTCCCTTCCTCACTTCCCCACCCGTGGAAACACAGCCGCCCTTTACCTTCCAGCCTAACAAACTCCAGAATCAGTTCTTAAAACACCTGGGATAAAATCCTATTTTTCTCCCTAAAGCCCTTCCCAGCTCATGGCGGGCAGGGAGCCTGAGGTGTAAATCCTGCACACCCCACACAGGCCTTAGCACAGGCCCAGCAGTGCCCTCTGGAAAAAGGCCTGGATGTTGGGATTTACAGAGCCCCTGCAACCTCAGCGCTCCCCCTTCCCTGCCAGTCCCAAACTCCCCAAACTCCACATGCACTGGAATTCAAGCCCTTTTTAAATTTTTAACAGGAAAGCGACGCTGGTGCAGAGGCTGCTCCGGCTCACGGGTGGAAAATGTTCATCCAATTCACCCGGGAATGACAGACCCAGCCTGACCTCGGTGCTGCTCCCGGTGTCTGACCCCACAGGGGTGCTTTTCTGCAATTCCATCTGGGAAAAAAACCCCCAAACTCAGTAATTTCCCTCTTCCTGCCCATCTCAGCGTGGCCACGGGAAGGGGTAGCAGCTGGTCCTTTCCTGGGCTCCAGCAGGAGCTGGTGGCTTTTATGGCATCCACGGGCAGAACAGGAGCAATTCCATGAAATTGCTTTTTATCAAGGAGCGTGTCAGCCAAAAGGGAAAATCGAGGGCACTTTGTAGTGCAGAGGAGTGGAGTGTAAAGCACTTCACCCTGCCCTCCCTCCCGGGAGCAGGGAATGAATTATTCACAGGATTTATCGCTTCCTCCTCTCCCCAGTGTCTGTTTCCTCATCCCAAGGTACAAACCCTCACACAGGGAAAGAGGGAAACGGAACCAGAGCCGCGGCTCCTCTCACCAAGTCACATCAGTTACAGCAGCCAAAATTATTTAACAGGAGATTTTTATCAGCTGACTCTGGGCTGGAAAAGCCTCAGGAGAAAATCGGCTGCAGCTGAGCCCGTGCCCAAGATGCCGCGGGGCTCCTTCAGGAGCAGGATCCCAAACCACAATCCCACTGCTGCAGCCAGGCAGGGGCCCTGGAGAGAGGAATCCTGTGCCCTTCACTGCCAGCAACGTCCCTGCCTCCCAGCAATATCTTGGGGAGAGATCCCAGGCATTTGGGAGGTTGAGCATCTACCTCCTCCCTCCAGGACTAAAATCATTTGGGGTTTCCCTGAAACCTCTCCTGGAAATAAAACCAAGCACAAACCCAGCCTTACGCCAAGGGAGAAGGGAAAAAGGGACACATTTCCCAGCGGGAGCAGCAGCAAGGGCAGGTGACACAAAGGTAACAAGTGACCACGGAGGAAGCAGCTGCTCAGAAAGGAGGGCAAAAAACCAAAAGGCAGCAGGAAGGAAGAGAGATGAAATCCAGCCACATGCAGGAAATCCTGCGGGATTCCCAGCCCAGCATGGAGAGGAGCCCATGGCTGATGGCCCAGCTGGCTCCACTCCTCCCCTCTGCTCCTCCCTGCAGGTTTGAAGCTGGAAATGTGGATAAATCACATGGATCTGTTTGGTTTTTCCACCTCAGCCTCCTGCACAGGAGAGGGACCGGGAGCACCCCGAGGCAGCAGTGCCACAGGAAATGGCCCCTACAGGTCCTTGTCTCCATTTCCCTCAGCCCCAATGGGCAGGTTTGCAGTCCCACCGCTGGCTCAGCTGCCGTTTTCATTGCCTAGAAACATCCAGGCAAATGGATGGTATTCCCATGGCAGCTTCCAGGATCCAGCATCCAGCATCCCACCGCCCGTGCAGGGCAGAGTCCCGGAGCCGTATCCCGCGAGCGGAGCAGGCTCAGGGCAGGGGTTCTTTGGTCGGATTCAGTCGGTGATGCAGAGATCGAGGCACTTCCAGCCCCCTGCTCCAGTGTCCCCGGTGCCACCAGCAGCCGCGGTGTCCCCCGTGGCACCACCTGTGTCCCCTGGCACTGGGATGGGATGTCCTGGAAGCCACACGGGGTCCAACCCCTCCCGAGGGCTCTCCTGAACCAGCCAGGAGCTCACTGAGGCACCCAGCTCCAAGCGCTGCCATCCACGAGGAGTTTCCACCATTCCCGACCAGCTCACCTGCCCCGTGCTCCTGCTCCCTCAGGAATGCAAGCCCGGGAGCTCCTTGTTTTTGGGATGCCCCAGGGCCAGGAACAGCAGCAAGCCCCATCCTGGTGCCAGCCCCTCTCCCAGCCCCAGCAAAGAGGCACCGAGACGCTCGCAAGTTAAACTCTCCATTTATTGGAACCTTTTACAAAAAACTCAACATTGTGCTCGTGTCGAAGGAGTGTTTCTCACCAATCAGTTTTTGCTGGATTTTAAATCCTGGTGCTCAGGGCACCGTCGGCACAAGGGGAGGGCAGGGGCTGTGTGACCTCAGTCGATGCTATTTACAGCGGGAAAGACCTCGCTCCGCGCCCGGGGGAAGCAGCAGAAGCTCTGGAACGGGGAAAAGGCCTTTCCCTCGGGAAAGGTGCAGCTGCCGAGAGCCCCTCCCGTCTCCTCGGGGCTGGGGTGGTGGAGGCCGCGTGCCCCAGGAGCTGGGATGAATCGCACACCCTGACCTGAGCTTCGGAGTGACCCTGGGACCCCCCAGAATCCCGGGAGGACGATGGGTGGTAGCAAGGAAGGATGTTCGGGATGTGGTAGGGGCTGGAGCGCTCTCCAGAAGAGCCGCTCTCCTCCCTGGTGGTGAGGGAAAGCCTAAGGACTGCTCAGGTCCTGGGATGTCTCAGGAGCAGAAAGCTGGGCTGTGAATCACGTGTCTGCTCCAGGGTTTTCAGTGGTTATCTGGGATGATTTGGGAAAAGAGCCACAGCAGCAGGACTGGGAAGGACAGCACCAGCCCTGTGGGTGGGGAAGGAGATGTTCCAGCTGGCATTTCACTTCCTCGCAGAATTCCATCCCTGCCAACACTGCTGCTGCCCAGCACTGTCCCCCTGGAGCAGCCTCTTTACCCCTTCGCCTCCAAATCCTTCCCTTTGGGAGGGCTCCACAAGGAGGAGTCCATCCCATGACACGCACAGAGATCCCACTGCACATCCCATCCCTGCTCCATCCCGACGCACCGGGGGGGTCCTCCCAACAAAACAACGCTTTGGGCAAGAGGCCAAAGAGCCTGGGAGGAAGAACAGTTGGATTTGCTCCGTCAATCCCTGATCTCAAGTGGCCTCGAACAGAAATGCACCAAGGGAAAGCAGAATTCCCAGACTGGTGTTCCTGAGCATCCCAAGCCCCCCAGTCACTCGGCAATGCCAACACCTCCCATCCCATCCGTGTTCCCCAGGCTCCTGCAGGACAGGCTCTCACCGGAGTAACGTTTCCCTTCAGATTTTGGAAAACCAGCTGCTGAGCAGTGCCTGTGTTTGTTTAAAGTGCAATCCATGCCCCCATCATTCCGTGCTCCCGCCCGGCCGGGAGGGCTGGGAAGGCAGAGCTGACCCAGGGCCTGGGCTGCACCTGAGCGGCGGCATTGCCGCTAACGAACCACCACTAATGAGGGCGGAATTAAAACCGTGGCAGAGGAGCTCAGGCCCCTGGGGGGATGCTGGAGCTGGCACAGCTCCTGACAAGTGCCACGTTTCCATTCCGAGCAGGGGCAGAGAACATCCTTCCAGGTGTTCCAGGGCCTCGCAGGAGTCTCCGATGGAATTCTGAAGGAGACTGAGACTTCACATGCTGCATTTTGAGCACCTGACGTTAAAAGAAAAAGGGAATGGAAAGGAAAAAAAAACCTAGAGAGGAAAAGATTCCTTGATCCATGCTTTGCTGTGGTCAGTAGTGCTGGTGAAGGCACGAGCCATCGGCTCTGCTGGGAACAGGCTGCTCCTTCCCTCCCATTCCCGAAGAGGAAGAGTCAGTGCTGACAGGAAAACCTGGTGAGAGGCCACGTAACCCCCAAAACGTGGGGCAGGAGGAGCGTGGACAGGGCTGACCTTGGGAATGAGCCCAGGAGCTGCTGATGGACCGTCCCTGCTCCCACACACCAGAGACACAACCAGGGGGTGACATCCTGCTGCAGGGTGCTGGGATGCTGAGCGGCAACCTGGGCCAGGAAAACCAGGGACATCGAGGCGCCGAAGTGTCACCGTCCTGCCTACCCTGCAAGAGCTTCTGCAGGCTGCTCACAAATACCTGGGATGTGCTGAGGGAGAACAGCACACAAGGGCTGAGCTGGGTCCTTCCCTCCCTGCTGACCCTCCCTCCTGTCCAGGCTGGGATTGAAGAATGGAGCAGCAGCTGAGCTCAGAGGTCGGGGGATCACAGGAGTAACAGCTCTGGGGGAAAAGGAACCAGCTCCAAAACCACGCTGCGAACACGATCCCAGCAGCACCTCCCGGTTCACACGACGGAAAGCTCTTGTTGGGATTAACCCTCGGACACAGCCCAAAGCCAGGGCGTGAGGATGGGGCGGGGGGTTAAGGCAGTTGTGCTGAGGCCCACGGCAGATCCGACGTGGGCACGTTTCACTCTGGGATGGGGGATGAGGAACGAGGCAAAGCGGGAATTGCGGCCCCGGTGCAGCCGCGGCTCCGGCACACCCGGGCTGGGCTGAGCACGGAGTAGGGTCAGAGCTTCCACGAGCCTGGAGTTCTGCCAGCCCTGGCTGTGCTGCCAGGTGGATCTTTCCCAAGCCCCAAACACGCTCCCTGTCTTTAGAGGATAGCAGGACGAGGTGGGAAAAGACACTGAGACAGCAGCAACGGAACTCCCTGGGGCTGCAGCACGGGAACGGCGCGGAGCCGGAGCTGGGAAGGACCATCCAGGCCAACCTCGCCCCTCTCCCCGGGCTCAGGGTGCTGAGCAGAGCACGCAGAGCAAGGGGCTCCTCACCAGCCGACACCCCAGAGTCCTCAGTAGTAGCCACAGGGCAAGAGGAGCCGGACGTGGTGTGCGGGAAGGGCCGGGAGGACGATGGGGACAACAGTGGTGACAGGAGCTGCTTTGATGCTGCACTCAAACACCTCCAACCTGGCCTTGCTACAGCCCCCTCGGATGGGCCGGAGGGTCCAGAGGGGAAAATGGGATGGGGAGGAAGGGGAAAAGAAAAGAAAACAAAAAAGCGCCTCACGTGGCAAATCTAAAACACTTTCATTTTAAATAACAATAATTATAATTAAAAAGAACGGCAGCCCTTGGCTAGCGAAGGGGCAGAGCCACTGGCCAACGAGCCATTCCTCAGTGTACGATCCTCGGGAGTGTCTTTACAGGAGCCGTGGGATCCCGCTCCCTGTCCTGGTCGAGCCGCCGTGGGGAGCGCGGGGAAGGAGGGGAAGTGCCCGTCCCAGTCCAGGCTGTTCCGTTTCCCAGCGGGAACGAGGCCGGAGTCCACAGCAAACGGCCTTTTGCACTCACAGCCCCACCACACCAGCCCTGCTCCGGCCCCTCCCGCCGCCGGCCGGAGCTGGGGGCTGGGAACGTCCGGCTGCTCCCAGTTCTAGATGAACTTGAAGCATTTGGTCTTGTCGTGGGGCAGGCGGGTCTTGAACAGGACCGAGTCCACGCGGAACTGGGTGTAGAGCAGGGGCATGTACCCGTACACCTTCACAAAGAAGTTGATGCACTTGTGCCGCTCGTGGAAGTGGGAATCGTCGTGGGAGAGCGCCTGGGGACAGCCGGGGCAGCGGAACGTCCAGCGGGAGGTCACCTGCCATGAGGGACACGGGTGGTCAGTGCCACGCTGCCCACAGCACCCTGCCCGTGGCACTGCAAGGGGGGCTTGGATACAGGAGTCACAGGATGGATTGGGTGGGAAGGGGCCTTGAAGTTCATCCCATTCCATCCCCTGCCATGGGCAGGGACGCCTTCCACCATCCCAGGTTGCTCCAAGCCCCGTCCAACCTGGCCTTGGACACTTCCAGGGATGGGGCAGCCACAGCTTCTCTGGGAAACCTGGGCCAGGGCCTCACCCCCCTCACAGGGAAGAATTCCTTCCCAATATCCCATCTATCCCTGCTCTCTGGCAGTGGGAAGTCGCTCCCCCTTCTCCTGGCCCTCCATGCCTTGTCCCAAGTCCCTGTCCAGCTCTCCTGGAGCCCTTTTAGGCACTGGAAGGGGCTCTGAGCTCTCCCTGGATCCTTCTCCTCTCCAGGTGAACACCCCCAGCTCTCCCAGGCCGGGTCCACAGCAGAGGGGCTCCAGCCCTCGGAGCATCTCTGGGGTCTCCTCTGGACTCTCTCCAGCAGCTCCACGTCCTTCTGATGTTGGGATCTTGGAGCTGGAGGCAGCTCTGCAGGTGGGGTCTCACCTGGGTGGGACAGAAGGGCAGAATCCCCTTCCTAACCCACTGGCCATAGAAGAATCATCAATTTGGGGCACCTCTTGTTTTGGGCACTTGGAGTAGGACCTCTGGATGGGGGCTCCAGTTATCAGGAGGTGCTGAAGGGACATCCACTGACTAAAGGGCCTCCTGGTCTGTCCTGGACCAGACATCCCAGTGCAGGGCCCTTCGGTTTTGCTCCAGTTCTCCTCCCAGCTGCTCCAAACCCTACAACCTCCACTTGACAGCAGCTCCAGCTGGGAGCACCACACAGGAAAACCCACCCATCTTATTTATGGCCAGATCCTCCTCCAGGGCAGCTGCCCACGGTGACATCTGCAGGGCTGGAAGAGCACTTTGGCAGCCGTGATAAAGAGCAGAGTGATCTGCATCCAAAATCCCTGCTCTAAACTGGGATGTTCCTTTGCTGTCACAGGGCAGGGGAATTTTGGCTCAGCTGGAGTGTTTGGACCAACACATGAGCCTGAAAGCCTCTGGAAATCCTCAAAATCAGCAAGGAATCATTGCTACTTGTGCTGGAAAGAGGGAAATTTGTGGGTCTGGGACCAGCTTCTCAGAAAGGCCTTTGCTGACTCAAGAATCCTCTGGTCTGAGCTCAGCTTAAGTCACAGGATCATAAAATCATGGAATGGTTTGGGTTGGAAGGGACATTAAAGATCATCTCTGCCGTGGGCAGGGAAGCTTCCACCAGACCAGGAATTCAGTCTGATTTAGTCCTGTCAAGTCAAACCTCAATTCATCTGCAGGGATCTGACTGACTCCAAGGGCTGAGCTTTCCCACCTGGAGCTGGATTTCCCCGGAGCAGCGCAGCCCGGGACACACCACCTGCTTCCCAACCACAGCTTCTCCAGCAACGCCAACCCCGGGACGAGCCCCTCCCTCCGGGAGCTTTACCTTTATGGGAGGTTTCCTCGTCAGGTGGGAGACCAGGAAGTTCATGGCGATGTCCTCGCAGTTGATGTACTCGTCCACCATGTCCCGGATGGCCTGGGGCATCACGTAGGAGTACAGGTAGGCGTAGTACTGGGAACAGGGAAAGGCACAACCTTCTCAAGGGGGTCCCAGCATCAGAACTGGAGCAGCCGTGGCTCCACAGGTGAGGATCAACACACGGGACATGTGGGAACGTGTCTGACTCAGAACTCAAGGAAAGCAGGGGAGAGATTCCCCACGATGGAGTCAATCCCACACCAAGATCCGCTGTAGCCACGGCAGCAGCAAATCTCCCCACAGCCACCACCCTCGCCGAATCCCAAACTCCTGTAAGCTCAGGAATCAAGGAATGGGAGTTCCGGCCCTCTCAGATCTTGCTGCAGCACAGCAGCAGCAGCCACTGGATACCCTTCCCAGTGCACCTGGATGGCTCAGGACCAGGTGGTGCCTGCATTGCAGTTTGGAGGAAGCGAAGGAAAGGGAGCAGAGAGCTCCCAGATTTATCCTTAAAAAACGCAACCTCAGGTGAGTGTGAGGGGGAAGGGGCAGCTCCAGGCGCCGTGGCCACGAGGTCTCACCTTGTGGAAGAAGGCAGCACCAGTGAGCACCATGGAGAGCTCGCAGGAGTAGTTGGAGTTGTAGAGCCAGGACTGATGGGGGATGTCCCAGGCGTGGTAGCGTCCCGGGAAGCCCACGATGCGATCCCTGGCCTCTCTCCACACACTGCAAACACAAAACTTTCTGTGAGACACGAACCCAGGAGCCCACCCGGAGGCTCCTGAGGGGCTGCAAGGGATGGAGGGGTCTGTACATAAACTGTTTATCCAAGGAATGCGCAAGGAAAGGAAAAACATTGTTAACACATGCTCCTCTCCTACAGGCACAGGCAGAGGGAAAGTGCTCCTAATCCATAAATGAGGGATTCTCTAACTCATAAGGGCTGTTCTGTAGGTTTAAAAGAAAACCAAGTCCAGAGCAGCCCAGGCTCAGCCTGGGAGGAACCCAGCAGTTCCTGGCCTCTTCCTCAAATCCCTGGGAGCTTCCATCCCCCAGCAGCTCAGTGTCATCCTCTGTAAAGCCACGGTAACATCAATCTCCCTTAAAAAATGCTTCAAGGCCAGGCTGGACGGGGCTTGGAGCACCCTGGGATAGTGGAAGGTGTCTCTGCCCATGGCAGGGGGTGGGACTGGATGGGCTTTAAGGCCCCTTCCCACCCAAACCATTCCAGGGCTCTGTGATTCCATGATTCCACGAAAGCTGCTGAGATGCTGAAGGTCCTGGTGTGTCCAGAGGGAAGACCTGGAGTGCCAAACTGGCAGCTGCCCATCCCAGTGGCTGCCCAGGCTCTGGCCATAGCATGGAAAACCTCTGGGGCCGTAGGTGCATTCCCCACCCCAACACGTGCCCACAGTCCAGCCTTGGGAATTAAATCCTGAGGTTTGCACATGGGAGTTCACTTAATATTCTGCTCTCATCTGCAGCTCACGCTCCTCGAGAGAAATCCCACGGGAGAGCTGCAACAGTGGCAGGAATAATTAAGGAAAAAGTCAGTGCCTAATGCCTAAGCTGGGAAACAAATCCAGCCTCCACAGGCAGGGGTGCTGGCTTCCTTTGGATCATTCATCCCATCTCCCTACTGGTTAAGTGTCCAAGCTGTGTCTCCAAACCCAGTGACTCCAGACTGCAAGAAAGAATTCCCTGTGGACACAGAAGGGTTTTCCCTTCTTCCCAGACACGAAATAGGGCAGAAAGTGGCCTTTTTGGTTATTTTTCCTGGTGTGGATGTGAGTTCTCCCACAATCCCAGCTGCTGAAGAGCTACAGGAGGGGAGCAGCTGAGGAGACCGAGATTCCCAGAGCTTTCCTTGCCCTTGTGGACACAGCCAGGAGCAGACACGTGTTTGTTGTTCAATCCTCCACTCAAATTAATGCAACCCTGAGATAACCTGGTAATGAATCCTGAGTAATCAACACCACCAGCAGCTTCCCTGGCTCCATCCTCCCCCCAGCACTTGTTTGCTGCAGTTCCTGTCAATCCAGTGTGATTGTTTAGGAAAGCTGGAAGTGGAAACTACTTATTCCCTTTCACTTCTCCCACATCTCACTTTCCTACGAACGTGACACTGTCTCCTTCCCAGCTCAGCCTCAAAAATCAGGATTTTTGGCCCCAAGAATTCAAAGCCCAAGGCAAGGTTTTGACAAAACACAGTTGTTGTGGGCAGAGGTTCACTCCAGTGCCAAGACTCCAGCAATTCCCTGGCTGAATGTGTTAACACAGGGAGGCTTTGTGGGAATAAGGTGCCTGGAAGCAGGGATATGAGTGAGAATAATACACAGCACTTACAATCTTCGTTTGATGCTCTCCAGGGCTAATCAGCAAAACCTCAGCCAGGAGAAGGAAAACAGAAACCAAAGAGGGGGAGAAAACAGCCCAGCTCAGAGAAAAAGCCGGGAATGGGGCAGGGAAGGGAAGCCAGGAGTCCTGACGCCCCCTCCTGCACTTTAATCCCTCTCGCACCTCGCTTCTCATCTCTCCGAGGGAGCTTGGTGGGTTTCCAGGCATTTTGTGCCTTTTAATCCTCCTCCCAAACACATTTTGGTCCCTGTCTCCCACCCCCAGCCAGCTGCTGGGTGTTCTCCAACTGGGAATGGCAGTCCCTGCGCCTCATCCCATCCTCACTCCCAGCAGTTTTGGCAGTCGGGGAGGTTTGGCTGCGGGAGCTGCAGGAGCAGCTGGCACAAAGCTCCCACAGCAGGAGCCCACGGAGCTGCCTTCTCCCTCAGCCCCGTGATCAGGAACCTTTTTGCCAGGGAAAACTCAAGGGGAAATGTAGATGCTGGAGCAGAACAGGGGTGGGAATGGGAGCAACCAGCAGCTGCCTTTGCTGGGTAACACCCGCCTTTTTCCTGCTCTGCAGAGTAAAATGCCCAAAGAACTGTCACATCCCAGTGTCACATGGAACAGAAAATGGCAGCCACCATCAGCACATGAGCATCACATCCTGGAGTGGCCACAAACACCCTGGACTTCCCTACAGCACATGGATGGAGTCAACAGCCTCTTGGATTTGTTTTCCAGTTTCTGTCCAGCCTAGAAAGCCATGGACCTTCAAAACCACGAAGGGACCATTATCAGCACAGCAAAAGCCAAAGTGTTAGCTTAAGAAGTGTGAGAAATGGGTTTTTCTGGACAATTCAGGATCAGCTCCCTGCCTGCACTTGTTAAAAAGTCCATTAGTGCCTGCTTCCCCAAGAAATGGAGTTGGAAAGCCACGGGAAGGGACGTGCCAGTCCTAGTTCTGCCCGTGGGCAGATCCTGGATGTGGGAACGAGCAGTCTGGGAGCAGGGGCTGCGAGGGGAGGTCACTCACCGGAAGCCAAACATGATCTCGTCGTGGCGCAGGTGGGCGTCGTCGTCGATGGACAGGATGGCCTCGGTCTCGATCTCGTCCCACGGCAGGAACCGGTTGTTCAGGCTGTTCTTCTCTGTCCGGACGACCTGCCAGATGGGAAGGACACTTCTGGTGGCTGGACGTGCCCAGGGATGGGATTTAGGGGCTGGGGCTGTGGCCATCCAGCATTTCGGCACCGCTCCGGAGACCCCACCTGGGATGGGGAATGCTTTCCACCAAAAAGCATCAGCTCACTCCAGCTCCAGCTCCAGCAATTCCCCTTATCCCCAGCCATACACATGTAAAATCCGACAGAAATTCTCCCTCTTCCAGGAATCACAGAATAGAATCCCAGGATATCCTGAGTGGGAAGGGACCCACCAGGATGATCCAGTCCAACTCCTGGCTCTGCACAGACACCCCAACAATCCCACCCTGTTGTGCAAATGCTCCGGGAGCTCTGGCAGCCTTTGGGGCCATGACCATTCCCTGGAGCTCTTCCAGTGCCCGACCACTCTCTGAGGGCAGAACCTTTTCCTGATATCCAATCTAACCCTGCCCTGGCAGAGTTTCACACCATTCTTGACAGCCCCATCCACACTGGATCCTTTCCCTGCTCTCACACTTTCTGCCTGCCCTGGCTGATCCAAAGCCACTCAGTTCATCCCACATTTCCCAACCCATTCAATCCCTCCAGTCATTTCCCTGTCTCTCTTCTGAACAATCTCCATTTAAAAATTAAGTCCAGCCTGGCAAAAAGACTAAAGCATCACGGCAATAAAACTCCATTAAATAAGATTACATTTGATCCCACAAAAAAGCCCACGCTGAAACCATTAACAGTGGAAATATTTGTATCAGGATCTGCGTGACAGCTGGGATGATTAAATTCCCATGTAAAGCCAGTCTTGGAGCTTTCATCTGTCAATAGCTCCGGGGGGCACGGAACATTCGACAGGAACACGTTAAATATTTCACTGAAGAGCCATGAAAAGCATGAACAATTTACTGCAGGTGAGCAAATTAGGCAGCTCTGAGCTATGGAAATGCAGGGCCAGAGCAGAGCCGGCAGCATTCCCACCCTGGGAGCTCTGTGGTGCCATTAGGATATGGCAAAAGCAAGGACAATGTTGGCGCAGGAATTTCTTGTCCTTCTCCTTCCCAAGGTGGAGAAACATCACAAAACTCAGCTCACAAAACTCAGCTCAGTGTCTGGATTGGCTGAAGAGTCATCACGAGCCAGCAGAGAAGGGGTAACTTCTCTGCCTGGGAACTGCTGGAGAAGAGAGGATGCAGGAATCACGGTGGGAATGGGGGGTGAGGAGGGAAGCAGGAGAGGAGGCAACTCCACACTCCATGTTCAGCTCTGGGATCCCTGGCACAGGAAGGACACGGATCCGCTGGAGCGAGTTCAGAGGAGTGTTCACCTGGAGAAGAGAAGGCCGCCCCAGAAGAGCCCACAGGTGCCACAACCAACCCTCCGTGACCTTTTTGAGGTCTCAGTCTCTCACCCAGGGCTGCTTCCCCTGCTTTTCCATCATTTTAATGATCAATTTTGCCACAAATTTGCTCCTCAATGGTCTCGAGCCAAGAGCTCTGTCAAAACCCAACAAAAGATGTTCCCTCAGCAAAGCTGAAACGCTCTGGCAAAACGCAGAGTCAGCAGTTATCCTCACCCAAGGAGATTCAAGCAGTGAGGAGGACACGGAATCAGCCAGAGATCAACAGGAGAGACCCCAAAATATCAACCAAAACAGCACCTCCCCTCACAGCACAGGCTCCAACACTGAGCAGAGCACCAGTGGTAGGGTCTGCACCAAACCCCAGCCCCTCCAGACTCAACACCACCCCAGACTGTGTCCTGCTCATCTTACTTTGGTTCTTTTTGACTTCTGTTTGGGAATAATTGTATTTAAAACACTTTGCCATCAGCTAAGTGACCCAGAGCTGAAAACCATGAACCTCCTGAGCAGTCTGCAAACTTCTGAGACAAGATGCACGACCTAAAATGCCTCCAAGTAGCCCACACACCGCATTAGAAGTTTCTTCTCCTTTTAGCAAATCAACTCAAGGTGATTCAGTTCCACAACATGAGATTTGTCTGACTCAAGGAGCACAAAAGCCCACATTTCTATTAAGTCCATTTGCTCCCAGTATTTGTTGTTCACAGACACGCTGGACAAATGGATCTTAAAAAACCTTAGAGAAAGCTAAGCCAGAGCATAAATCCAGAGTCTGCCCAGCAATAATGTCCTTAACCAATACTTTAAAGTATATTTTTATAAATAAACACAAAAAATGCAGCAAAATCAATACCTTCCAGCAATCTCCTTGCTAGTGAGGCTTCACACTTAAGCTTTAAATTAAGTGTCACATATAATTTGATGGTGAAAACATGAGGAATGTCTGTGCCCTTGGAGAAGTTTTGACAGCTCAACTTAGTGAACTGGATTGATTCCTGGGCAAAGAGCAAACTCTGCAAGAAACCGGGCACCTCATTGCTCACGTCAGGGAAAAGAGCCTGAAGGATGCCCTAAAGAGAGCTGGATAATTTGGGGAGACAGTGAATAAGCTCTCAGGAAAAGGATCCGTTTCCATCTTTCCCAAAGAAGTGCCAATTCAACCCAAATGGGCTGGGGGAAGACAGCAGAGTGGGATGGGAACACCACACGCTCCCTTTTGCTGTCCAGCTGGGAATTACGGGGCCGGAGACACGGGAGTCAAACACAGCTGCCTGTCCTGCCTGAAGAGCTGACCTGGATCTACAGTTCCAAGGGAAAAGCAGAGAGCTCCTGCCAGCACAGTCCTCCAGGGATTTACAGCCCTGTCAATCCCTTTTCCTGGCACCAACTTGGAACATTTCATTAAATAGACTCAGTGAAGCCCAGTCTCCTCCGGCTTTGCAGGGCAGCGGTTCCGGGGCCGTGTCCTTTTCCTTGCTGCTGTTCCAAGGAGAGATCTGGAGCAAAGCCCTCTGCAAACCTCAGCTCAGCACTGACATGCAGGGTGGGATCTGCCCAGGACCTCACCTGGGGCAAAGCTCTCAACGAGGACTTCGCTGAGGAACAGGCAGGACTCAGATCCTCTCCATGACGCAATGGGGTATCACATGTCCCAGATCATGGGTGATCAGTCTGACCATCCCAAACTGGGGACTTGGCTCCTGAGGCGCCCCCATTGTCCTCACCCATCAAGGAAGGCAAGATTGGCACACTGGGGAGCTGATGATCTTCATCCCACTCACATCCCACATCCTTCTTCCCAGCTGAGCAGGTTGCTTCCCATCCACTTTTCTCTCTGCAGAAAGCACACGGGAAGCCAAAGCTTCTCCAGCTCTCCCATGTGCACATGTGGAAAAGAAATCAATTAAAAATCAGCCAATCTAGGCTTACTAGAGGTCAGAGGGGGCTCTGCTGAAGGACTTAGGAAGATGGCAAACTCTAGGAAAAGAGAACAGTGAGTTCCAGGTATCCCTGAAGCCACATTGTCATATACATTTATCTTCAACTTCTAGTTTGGTCAAATTCAGACATCTTTTGATTAGGAAAGCTGCCCAGATCAGCACCTGAGACCCACAGACTGAGAGACACCAGGGTCCCTTCCCTCTACACCTCAGGTTCAAGTGCTGGGATTATTTACAAGACTCCTTGGAAGGAATGAAGTGAGTGCAGATTCTCGCATCTGTAAGCAGGATAAATCACATCCTTTATTGCCACGGCCGACTCCATTCCCGCTCCCTCTGCAGCCGAGGTGTCGGATCAGACTGCCACTTGCTGCTCTGCAAATGCAACCAGAGATGTGGATGAGGAAGACAACAAGTCTGCCTGGTCCCACCAAACAGCATCCTCCTGGAATGATGTAATTTTTTGGAAGCAAAGCTGTCAGAACAGGTTTGCACTGAGTGGAAATCCAGTAACAAGTCTGGGACGTCAGAGAGAGACAAAGCACTGCCTGAGGGTGGATAACAGGAGGAATATTTTCGTGGGAAGGCTGGTCAGGCATTGGAACTGCCCAGGGAGGTGGTGGAGTCCTCATCCCTGGAGGTGTCCAGGAACGCCCAGACGTGGCACTCAGTGCTCTGGGCTGGTGACAAGGTGGGGACTGGTCACAGGTTGGACTCCATGGCTCCTGAAGGACTTTTCCAACCTAAATGATTCTGTGATTCCCTAAACATCCTGGCTACAGCAGGGATTTTGGCTGGGAGAGACTCCATATGGAAACTACACACCTGAGGTTCACTTTCCTAAAGGTGACTTTGATCCTGGATTCTTTGTGCTCTGTGTTACCGCCTCTCATTTCATGAAAGGAGGAAAGAGGCTGATCCTGTGCATGTTGGCTCCATGACAAGAAGCCAAGCTGTCTGCCAGGGCAGGTGCTAAGGAGAAGCCAAAGAAGCTGCTGCCATCGCTAGAGATGCCACCCGAAATCTCTGCAGCCCTTGGCCCATTCCCAGTGAGATGACGTTGGTGTAAATCACACCAGTCTGACCAAGGCCACATTTTTTCCTCGATTTTCTCAGCATTTTATCACTACCTGTTCCTGGGCAAGATGAGCTGCTCCACAAAAGCTGGCAGGATCACCGTGGCTCTGAGCCCAGACCTCAAATCTGCTTGGCTGCCCCTACCAAGGACAGCCATGGTGGTGCTCATTGAAGACTTCCAAGGGCAGCATCACACCCAGTGGCACTGGTGTCCTGCCCTGCCCATGCAGAGCTGTTTCCTCCTGCCAACCTCAACTCCCACCAGGAGAAAACCCTCGGAGGACAGAAATTCATCCTGTTCCTACTGGCCAGCATCCCTCTTTCCAAAGCCAAAAGCACAGATCCAAGTCTTTGGCTCAGCCAGCAGTTCTTCATTTCATGAGAAATAAAATAATCTGGCCTCACTCGATGAAATGTGAAGCTCCTCCCGGCCCATTGCCAGGCTGCCAGAGCTGCGTGGGCAGGGAGAAGATGGGATGCCAGCATGGCATTTCCACCATTGCCAAGCCCCTGGGATGATGCCTTTCCTCTCCACAATCACGTTTTTTTTCCCAACACAGACCCAAAAACTCAAGGAAATGAGTCCGGCACAACACGGGACTCCAGGGCGTTTCTGACAGCTTCTGATGAGCTGAAAATCCAGGGGGAATTGCAGCCCTGCACTTTGACACTGCATGAGCTGGGTGTCAAAGCTCCTTCCAGACACGCTGCCAGTGCTGGCAGATCTGAGCAGCCTGACATTTTGTAAAAAAATGGATGTTCTTTTGGCTGTTGTTTGTGATAATTAATGTTTAAAAAACTTAGGATGCAAAGGCAAAAAAATCACAGATGCACAGAGAAGCTTTGAGGTGTTTGTTATGACGATGATATTCTGATGTTATCCTGAGATTAACACACTCAGATCCAGATATATTGATACATGGGCATGGATGTGGCCTCAGCTCCTAAATGAACCCCATTACCCCATCCAAAGCCATCCTGAGGAACAGCCAGGCTGCTCGGATCCTCCTGCATCCGAGGCACAGCCGGAAGGGGATGGGATGTGCTCCTCTCATGTCTGGTCTCTCCCCACCAGCCATCCTTGCCATTCCCAGCTGGCTCCCAGCCCCACTCTGGCCAGACTGGATGAGTCCCAGGACATGCTTGGTGTGGGTAATGCCACACCAGCATCTGCTGTGGGTGGGCAAAGGGGACTTCAGTTCTCACCCATCCCACAGGAATCCTCTGGAATCTGCTCTCTTCCTTGATTTGATGGCCCTTGCACCAAAAATAGCTCAAAAATTATTTGAGCATCCACCCAAAACCTGAGACACTCTTAGCAGGTTATTTTTTCAGTCATCCATTGCCTGATGACATGTCCCTGGTTTTTATAGTGGTTTCCCCTGGCAATTCTTCACCTTCTTGTTCTTCCTTTAATCTTTGCTTGTAAAGATGGATCAGAAAGTTACCATCATCCCCTTTCTCATGTATTAATTATTCCCTGCTCCTTCCTCTTCACCTTGAAACAGCTACAGCCCCTCCTTTATGCCCTGAACCTCCAGCTTTGCTACCTCCAACTTAAAGCATTTTCAAAATCTGAATTAAAAGGATTTATAGACTATTTTAAGACTCATCTCCAGAGGTATGAAAAGTGTTTCACTGGAAGGGTGTTTAGCTCCAAAGCCATCCAAAGGCAGCGCATGCTGAATACAAATTGGCAAAAGAGATGCATTTTTAAAATACCCGTAATTAAATAATGCAACATAAAACCCAGTATAAATTATCCCCCGCTGAGAACAAAACCACACAGGAAGATACCATGGAAAGGCTTTTTTAAAATTGTGTCCATGCACGTAAAATGTGCGAACACTTGGTCTCCCTTTAAACTCAACTGAGATCAGTGGGTCGCTCATCTCCGAGGAGAAAACAGCTTGAGATACAAATAAAACTGATTATTTATTCATTTTCATACAGGAGCAGCTGTCGCATCTTCCCAGAGAAACTGAAGGAGAAGAATGCTCGTTCTAACATTAAAGGGATCCAGAAACTTATTTTTATTCTCTGTGTGTTGCTGTTAGTGGCTGTGCAATTAGAGATGCACATTGAGTTGGTTGTCCAATTAGATTTATTTTACAATTAATTGTAATTATTTGGCTCCAAAGAACGTCCCTGGGATAACACGCTGTCAAGTTCAAACACCTCACTGCTGCAGCTCACTCCCTTCTCAACTTCCCAAAATTCTGCTCTGTGCTTTTCATGAAAGCTCACAGGGAAAAACTGCGGAGCGCAAAGGGACAGCAAAGCTCATGATCCAACTTCCAAGGGCACATCTGGGATCACGAGCCAGATTTACAAGCTGCTGTTTGCTGTGGAGCTGGGGAAAGTCATTTGAAGAGGAAAGAGCTCGCTCTTTTGAGGGTTTTGATACTGATAACCCCAATGTTTTGTTTGCTGGGGTGTTTTTGCAGTGAAATAGGCAATATCCAAAGGTGTGATCAAAGAATCACAGAATCATTAAGGCTGGAAGGATCTAAAATTATCAAGTCCAACTGTTAACCCCCATCACCCCCATGTTCACCACCTGTTTTAACACCACCTCCAGGGATGGGGCCTCCACCACCTCCCTGGGCACCCCATTCAATGCCCGACCACCCTTTCCAGGAAGAAATTGTTCCCAATATCCAACCTAACCCTCACCATGTGCACAGCCTGAGGCTGTTCCCTCTCATCCTGTCCCTTGTTCCCTGGGAGCAGAGCCCGACCCCCCCCGGCTGCCCCCTCCTGCCAGGGAGGTGAGCAGAGCCAGAAGGGCCCCCCTGAGCCTCCTTTGCTCCAGGCTGAGCCCCTTTCCCAGCTCCCTCAGCCGCTCCTGGTGCTCCAGCCCCTTCCCCAGCTCCGTTTCCTTCCCTGGGGAGGGGGATGCTCCAGCCCCTCAGTGTCTTTCTTGCCACGAGGGGCCCAACACTGAGGGCAGGACTGGAGGTGCTCAGCAGTGCCCAGCGGGATGTTCCCACAGATGTCCCGGTTCTTTACTGATGCTCTTTCAAGTTGCAGCTGGATGAACACCACAAACATGTGTTCACCTGGCAAATCCTGTCTTGGTATTGAAGGCCTGAAAATTCCAATGGAATTCTGCCCAGCCTAGAAACAGTCCCAGATCTCAGAGCTGAAACACACGGGGGAGACGATGGATGACAGTGGGAATATCTGTAGCACAGATTCAACGCAAGCAGGGGCATCCATACACTGATATTTGTCACCTCTGAACTTCGTCCTCTGTGCCTCTTCCTCTCCAAACACCCCTTGGCTGCTTCAGTGGTAATTTTAACAGCAAAAAGGTTGTTGGATAAATCAGAAATCTCAAGATAATGATATAATGCCCTGCTGAAACTACTGGCATGTCCCAAGCCGATGTGGCAGCATTTTAACAAATCAACGCTACCCACCCTTCCCTAACCTCACAGGGCTGCTGCTCCATTGATAAATGCCTCCAAACAACTCAAAGACCTTTGGATGGAAAAAGCCTGTTGGAGGATTTTCACAGGTCAGTCCTACACAATAGGAATGTTGCCCTTTCAGATTTGAAGTCACAAAAGCTGACAAATTTCACCCAGTGCCTGACAGCGCAGTGCCAATGAAGTGGTGAAACAGGAGTGTTGGATGGAAAAGGCAGAGAGCCAGGAGCTCCAGGCTGGAGAAGCCCAGTTCCGTATCATTTAACACAGGAAAAAACAACAGGCTGGTATCAGCTCCCCCATTTCCATCCCTGATTCATTTTATTTGCACTGTAAAATTCAACCCAAGGGGAAGCTTTCTCCCACGACGAGCTCGCCACCTCTCCAGCACCCTGCCTCTGGCTCCGTGTCTCCATCCAACCTGGGTGCCTGAGCTCCCCAGACGAGATCCAGGAGCATGTTCTGATGAAATGGGGACTCACACTGTTGGCAGTAAAACCACTTTGCTAATGTGAGGTAAAACACATAGATGCCATTTGGGACCAGCACCCATTGTTGAGAAAGAGAACGCACAAAGAGACAGAAAGAGGGCAGGCAACAGATTTAACTCCATCCAAAAGGTGGAGTGTTACTGCCTGGAGCTCAGGGATGAGGGATTCAAACCTCCTGTGGGTAGCAAAAACCTCCCAGACTGGTAAATACCAACAGCTCAGGAATGGATTTATGCACTGTCAGTGACCCTGGGAACAGGTCCCACCCTTTTGCTCCAGATTTGACCCAACTCAGACCCCTGGGATTCCACAGGAGTTTGGTTCAGCCAGCTGCAGATCCTTGCAGCAGCCTGGCCTGTTCCTGGAGCAGACAGAGCCTGAGGAGCAGTCAGGTTAGAGGGACCACTGCTCTGAACTAGCTCTCAATTCCCAGATCTGTTTTGGGAATCGCAGGGAAGCTGGCACTGCACCAGGCAGGGGAGAGCTGCACAAGGAACTGACTAGGAAAGCCTGACCTTATTTTGGCAAAAATACTCAGTCTCCCTGCCTGCCTCACTTTCCCAGCTGTGCTTTGTCAGTGCAGCACTCAGAGATGTGTCAGGCCAGGTACAACCTCAGTACCTTGTTATCCTTGGAAGAGTCAAACAAGAGCCTGGAATAGCCGTGCAAGAGCCTGAGAATCATCACAGACTGCAACTCCCCGACCTTATTTAAATAAACAAGTAAAACCCCAAAACTTCTACAGTATTAAAGCAGAGATCTCCCTCAGCCCATCCTCTTCAGACTCCACCAGCTAATTCCTGCACTTTTGATTTCACTGGTAAAGAACATTGCCAGTCCCCTGATCCGTGCAGAGATGTCTGGCAGCAAATGGACTGGGAGCTCAGGGGTGGATCTGAGGAGGGCTGTCACATCTCGTCTGTGAGACAGGGAGATGAAAAAGGCAGGAAGGCGGTTCAGGAGCACCCCTGAGGTCTCCTCCCCTTGCCAAGCCTTCAGCTGCTGTGCAGTACCAGGCATGGGAGGAAACACAGCAACATCCACCTGGAGACACAGAAATGTACAATGGAGAGGCAGAGAAGAAGAAAGTGCTGGAAATCCAAGGGCTGTGATCCCAGGGGATTATTGGAAATACCTCCTTTCTGTTCACTAAGTGAGGCAGAGCTTATCTTTCCATGCTTTGCTCTTTGGCTGATAGCCCAGTTGCTTTAATTAACAGAGGCTTTCATCAGTGCAAGTCCTCTGTATTGTTGTGCAATTACTTCTTCAGCAGGTTCCTCCTCGGGATCTGTCAAACAGGATTTCCTCTACAGCAGGAAAACAAAACACCCGGCAGAGCAGGTGCCATTATTTTAAAATTTGTTCAAATTGGTGCATCTCACTCCTTGGAATACATTACACCCAACAATGCTCGGAGATGTTGTTCTGCATTTAAAAGCTGCTCTGACCCATCCTACAAGAGCTTTAGTGCAGGCATTTGTTCATATCTGGGGGCTTGGGGCATCCAAATGAACATCATATCCCAGCTAAGGGAAGAAGGAATTGGAGTCAGACTATTAACTCACCAAGCAGCTACTAAAAAACCTGGAATATAAACTCGGATACAAGCAGAGCCAAGAAGCCATCAAGTTTGCAGGTAGGTTATTTTTTTGATGGGAAGAGGACAGTGGATTTATTAACGTTTATGTGGCTGGGAGCAGCAACCATAAAGCATTCAGGCACATAAACTCACTTTTGGCTTCCAGGTTTATTCCAGACTGGAAGCCTTCCGAGGACTTCAGAGATGAGAAGGCTGAGATCTCACTGGGAAAGTTCTGGATGAAATGAAGTCAGCTTCCTGCCAGCATGCCCGTCCTCAACTCCATTATCTAGAGATGAGAGCTCCTTTATGCAATGTTAGAAGAAAAGATCTATCCCAGTGCCCACACCACAATCCCCTAACTGGCATTCTACCCCTCACTGCTCCTTGTGCAGCTCATTGAGAACTGCAATTTCCATCAGCTCAAACAGCACAGGATAGGGTTGGGATGTCATCCTGAGTGTGGAAAATAAAGGGAGAGGCATTTTCCCCAAACACACAGTCTTCCCTTGAAGTGGCAGAGCCAGCCAATGACAAACCTGGATACAAGCTCCAGGTGGGTTTCTCAGGAATTTCCCTTTGTTCATAGGCCTCAGTTTCCAGATCCTAATTGCTGGAACTCTTGGCTAAATTCTACTTTACCTGCTCCACGTCTCACATCAGCCCATCATTCTTCCACACAGAGGAGCAGAGAACCATTCCCACTCCCAAGCCATGGGCAATGTCATGTCCTTCAAAGTTTGATTTATTCCAAGACTTTTAATACTTGGTAAACAAAATCCAGGAGGAAAAAATGCTTCCATCAAGAGGCAGTTAATACATTACTGCCAAACACATGGTTGGGATGAATCCAGACTACCAGAACCACCTCCCACAACCCCCAGTACGGGTTGGGAATTAAGGACCAGCATGTGTTAGAAATTACAGAGTTCACATCAATGAGTCACAATTAAAACAAATTCCTTTTATAAATTTCACATAAAATCAACCTAATTAATACCAGTGTTTTGAAACCAACTTGCTTTCTCAACTGCATTCAGAGCAAGAGGAAAATGAGCTCTACTGGAGAAAATTATCCATCTTATGGCTGTTCTGAAGCTTTTGTTATTCCCTCTCAGCTCTCTTCTGTCACAGTGAAAGATGGGGCTGTCCCTTGCCACAGAGATAAGTCAGGCTTCCACCAGCCAGGCTCTGAGCAGCTCAGAGATCAAAGCCACGATTAGCCCTTCCACATCCAGGCTGGAAAGGGAACTTCCCTGCCCAAAATGCTTTCAATGTCGGGAACAAAACCCACTTCCCTTCCCTACACAAAGCTCAAACCCCTCAGAGTTCAGTTCAAATGAGCATTCAGAAAGCAGAAGACTTTGCTGAACTATTTGGATCTGAAGGTGTTATTTGGGAAGCCTAAGAAGAGCTTCACCAGATTTCCCATCTTTCTGCTGCTCATAAATCTGGGAATAGGTGAAAACAGCATTTCTGTGAGCTTACAATGAGACACACAAGTGGATGCTTTAGTGACCAGGTGTGGTTGGCTCTGTGCCTCAGTTTTCCTCTCGTGCCCTTAGCTCCTTGCTGATGGTCCTTCAGACAAGTTCAGGGAAAGGGAAATACTCCTCACCTTTCTTCACAGGGTTAACACAGATTGTCATTAATTAACTAAAGGCTTTAAATAAATGGAAAAACTGCAGCTTTTCCCCGTCATTTTCTCAAGGTCTCTAAAATGACATCCCCTCACTGTCATCAGGAAAGAAAGGCTCCATCCTTTCTGGGTGCTTGTAGTGAAACAGAACCAATTCCAGGGATCCAGCAGTCAAGACAATGGGAAAAGAAACAGCCTGAATCAGAAACAGTTCTGAATCCAGCTGCTCCACCACCTGTTATCGATGGCTTTTCTCATGGGATGAACCTTTTCCAGAAGCCCAGGAAGGAGTCAGGTGCTGCTTTTTGGAGAGGGATGTGCTCCACACGTCCAGCAGGGCAGCGAGACTTGTCAGGCTTTATCACTAATGGATTAATCACAGTTTCATTTTAAGAAAATAGAAGAAAAAACATCCCTAAGTTAGGTAAGGGAGAGCAGCATCTGCTTCCTCACCAGATACAGGCAAGGAAAAGGGGAAGGGACTGGGGGGAAAGGGGTAAGAGACTGTCCAGGGGGAGACCAGAACTGTGACTGCTGCTGCCAGCCCACCCCAAAACTTGGGAGTGAGTCATCACCTTCTCCTTGAGAGCTGCAATGCCTTTGCTGATCGATCCACAGACCTGGGGAGGCATCTGGGAGCTGCATGAGACACGCAGAACAAGCAGTGATTAAATCCTCTCTCTTGCTTCTCATCTCTTTCTCTAACCTCGTATCCAAGAGGTACCTTCCTCTTTATAACCTTCTCATGTCCCTCAAAGCTGCCTCTCTGATGTCCCAGTGCCCCACGAGGTCCCTCCTGTTCCAGGGAACACAGATTTTCTTTTGTCCCATCTATTTAATACCCACAAGCCAAAGCCAAATCCCTGACCTCAGCCAGTACAGCTCCCTCCCTCCTGTGCCAGGGGATCCATCCGTGTCTTGTGGCACAGCATCAAGTTATGGGCACTCTGGGAGACAAGGCTGTCTTCACAAATAAGGCAGCCTGTGCAGAATGCACAATCAAATGGCTTTGCACAGCAAAACTACTCCACCAGGGCAGATAAAAGCATGGGAAGAAAGGAAATGCAGATATCCAGGCTCTGGGACTTTATGGGAAGAAGGGCGTAGCTTGCAGTGAAGTGGCTGTCAACACACAGTTCCGTAAGAACTAAGTAACAACTGCAATAACAAAGTCACAGAGAATGAAAAGTAGGTGAAAACAAAAGGAAAAAAAAGAGAAAAAAAGCATCCACGTGCTCGGTTCCCCCCATGCTTGTTCCAGTGTATGGAATAATTTGGGAACATTTGGTATTCTGTTGTTATTTAAACAGGTCACAATACAAACCCTAAAAGTAGCAGGAATCCAGCCCTGTAAAGACAATGTGGTTTTTGCTGCTGGACTGCCTCTGGTGCCAAGTCCTGACGTGCTGCTTTTGTCCCCCAGCAGTTGTGACAGAGCCTGCTACAAGCAGGGAGCGTTTGAGATGCACAGGCAGCTTTCGTGGTGATGCTTAATGGCTTCAGCACAGGGGACTGGCCCCTGTGACATCTTCAAGCTTTCATGTGCAAGAAAAACCATCCAATTATGTCCCCAGCAGTGTGCAAGGATGCTTCCCTCCCTTGATTTTTCCTTTCCAATGCCCCAAATACGCTTCCTTCTGGTCACCGACCCCATTAGCTGCATCCTAAGCCAAGGGAATTTGGAGAGCTGAGGCTGCAGTAACATTCTGTCTGTGGAAAAGCCATCACAAACCACCATATGGCACGGGGGAGAATGAAGGGCTGGGTCTAGGCAATAGCAGCGAGGATTGTGAGGGTGTTTGAGTTAATATTCCAAGTGCAAACCCCCGGGAAGCAGGCACTGCTTGTTACATTATCAGCCCACGTTCATGCATCGCTGCACCTTTGCTGAGGCCCTGCAGTGACAAGCATCTGGATTTTAGGATTCGCAGGTAAACTAAGCAGCAAATTTGTTCCTTCCTCTTCTGCTACACAACAGAAAAAATGCAGATTGAGATGGCAAGGCTCACAGGGATTTAAGAACTCAGCCGCCTCTCCGGCAGCACCGGCTCCGCCGGCAGCAGGTGGTGCTGCGAACCCGACAGCAGCACCCAGGCATTTCCATGTAACATCTCCCTGCCTTGTAAAACTGCTCTCGTGGAGAAACTGAACACACAAACCTGGAATACACTGCTGGTAACGCTGGTGCACTAGACTGGGCCCATTCAGTCCCTGGATGGGGCAAACCTCTTGTGTGAAGTGACTCAGTGCTAAGAAACAACGGGATTTTCTCAGCTGATTTTGTGTGAATTGTTCCTTTGGAAGTAAACCTGTAGCCCCCCACTTCCATAAGCAGTCCAGGACCTCAAAATAAAGTTGGGGTTCTCCTGATTTTGTACACAAGAGCTGTGAGTCACAGTAAGGCAGGGAAAAGCAGGAAGTGCCCAGGCTAAAGCTGGGACTCACTGAAGAGCTTCTGCAGGTGAGATGGTCCAGAAAAGCACAAGTCACATCAGCAGGGAAGGGTTTGGTACATGTTGAATTGCCAAGTTGAACCAGAACCTGAGCTGGTGTTTGAACTAAGCTCCCAGGAAGGAAAAGGCATTGAAATGGTGGTGTTGATCAGCACAGAGGGTTTTATTCTCTTTTTTCTCTCACGGTCAGCGTGATCTTGTCACCCTGCATCACGCACACCACTCCAGCTTATCTCGAGCTGCAGGTGACTGTGTGAGCTGTTAGTTTGAAAGGCTGGTGCTGCTCTTGCCAGAAAACCAAGCTTGAAGACCCAGCTCCTTGTTGAAGGACAAGCAGAGAAGCTCACGGTGCCACCATGGCCCACCACACACTGGTGTTACAGCCTGACCAGGTTCTGTCGTCCTGCCCTTAGCCAGAAACATCACCTACAAATCCTGCCGTGCTCCTTAAAAAGGAGTTCTCAAAGAACGTTTGAGTCCTTCTGCTGGAAAGGACGTGCAAACCGAAGGCACCCGACCTTCAGAGCCAGCGCAGCACAGCACGTCTGCACAGACACAGCCCAAAGAGAAGGGAAAGTCAGGACAGCATTCCCTCCCAGCCTGCTCCTGATTAATAAACGGAATGTCAAGGGACCCATGGCCAGTCAAACACGCCTGCAGACCCAGCAGCGCTTCCGGATTAGCCATTTTCCAAAGATTATTCCTTTTTAAACAAGCAGCTCAATGGAATGAGCTCTCTCAGCCAGCCACCAGGCCAGCAGCAAAGGACATTACGCCACTGGAACTGGCTGCAGGGATCAAAGGCAGCGACTTATTCTGGAACAAAGCTGGAGGAAAGGATTAGTCACTGCCGACAGCCACAGGAGCTGGCAGTGAACCCGGCCAAAGTGCTCAGAAACGCCTCCAGCACTCACATCCCACCTCAGCCCGGAGCAAGAGGAGAAACCAAACTGCTGCAGGGCTTTTCCAACCACGGCTCTGCCACGGAGGGACCTGCACACACCCAGGGGAGAGAGAGGAGCTGCAGGTTCAGCCTGTCACCTCGTACAACGTGAGCAGAGGTTGTGAAATTATTGGTTCGGTCTGAATAAGGTTTAGCTCCAAATCACAGAATCACAGAATGGTTTGGGCTGGGAGGGACCTTAAAGTTCATCCAGTTCCACCCCCTGCCACGGGCAGGGACACCTTCCACTATCCCAGGTTGCTCCAAGCCCCATCCAATCTGGGATGGGGCAGCCACAACTCCCCAGGGCAACAAGGAGAGAAGTTCAGCAGTGGTTGTGACGTGGCTGCTGGTGCTGGAACAGTCACGCTCCCCGGATCCTTCTATCCTGGGAAGTTCTCCTAAGGCAGTGCTAGAGATACAAACACCTGGGGAAAATGAGTTTTTGAGCTTGCACAAACAAGATTTCTCATTCACAACCTTTGGGTTTTGCTGCGATACTGATTAATGTGAGATGAGAAGAGTTTTTACAGCTCAGCTTTGGCACAAAGGCACTTTAAACGTGAGGGTGAAGTACCTACATCTGTTCCAGGGGCAGCCCTGAGTGACTACACACAACTGCACATTACTTTATATTTCCACCTACTCACTTCAGGCTGGGGACAGGGCCAGAATATTTGATCAGACTTCTGTGCAGTTTAGGAATCTTACTGATTTTTTAGCACATGATGCCATCAAAAGAAATCTATATTTAAGGAAAAGTTTTTAAAAAGTCAAATATATTCTGTAGCCCTGTTTATCTCATTATCCATGAAAGATTCAAAGATCCAATGTAGCTTTGAGATTGGCTCTTGATTAATTCTCAGCCCACCAGGGAAAAGAAACCTACTTTGGAGGACAATCCCCAAATCACAGCCAAGAAGCACAGTTTGCAAATTACGTTTCAAGGAATTCATCAATAAATAAGGTCAACACATAGAGTAAGGAGGAAGTCCAACTCTCCTTTGGGGAATTCTGCTAGCACAGAGCCACACATCTCATGTCACCAGCAACCCTTGGGTGGGATTTAGGACTCCATTTTGCTTCAAAAGGTTCTTTAAGCTTCGGACATGCTTCAGACGTTATTTTGTCTCATTAGCCTGTGATTTACATAAAATGATAAAATGGTTTGGGTTGGAAGGGACCTGAAAGCTCCTCTGCTCCAAACTCTCTGCCATGAACAGGGACACCTTGCACTATCCCAGGTTGCTCCAAGCCCCATCCAACCTGGCCTTGGACACTTCCAGAGATGGGGCAGCCACAGCTTCTCTGGGAAACCTAGGCCAGGGCCTCAGCACCCTCACAGCCAAGAATTCCTTCTCAATATCCCATCTCACCCTGCCCTCTGGCAGCAGGAAGCCATCCCCCTTGTCCCCCTGAACCTCCATCCCTTGTCCCAAGTCCCTCTCCAGCTCTCCTGGAGCCCTTTAGGCACTGGAAGGGGCTCTGCGGTCTCCCTGGAGCCTTCTCCTCTCCAGGTGAACACCCCCAGCTCTCCCAGCCTGGCTCCAGAGCAGAGGGGCTCCAGCCCTTGGGGCATCTCCATGGCTTCCTCTGGACTCACTGCAACAGGTTCATGTCCTTCTGATGTTGGATTTTCTTCAGTATCCTTCTGGCTTCAGGTGCTTTGATGCTGGATCATGCCGGCACACACATGTGCTGCCGTTGTGCTGCTTCTCAGAGTCAGATGGTGCCTGGACCCACTTCAATCCAGCCCAAATCCACCCTCATTCCCTTCTCTTCCCCTCAAGTTTCCCTGCATAGCTCTGTGCTTTGGAACCTGAACACAGGGCAATTCCTTGCATCCCAAAGTTACTGGAAACATATTTGTTACACGGAGACACAGCACCACTTCCAGATCTGAGAGAATTGGATATCAAAAGACGTTTTTTCCACATAAGGAAGTCAGATTCACAGCTGCCCAGTTTCTTTTGACACCAGCACATACTGGCTTGTGTCTCCTGCCAATCCCACATCCCCACCTGCCTGTTTCCCTGGCCAGCACATCCCACATCTCAGCCAACAGGGCTCAAATGGAGCCTCACCTTTGCTCCTCAAGTTCTTGTTACCCTTTTCCAGAGCGGATCTTAGGATTTGTCACTGTCTGATGAAGCCCAGGGAAGTTTTCCATCATTGCCACACCAAACATCCATGTAGATGAAAGCTCCCACTGGGATTAAACAACCGGTCTGGAGATAGACTTAGCAACAGGCACATCAGTGGGATGGATGCCTGGAGGCTGCTCAGGGTTAACCCTCCTGTGAGAGATCCCAGGAGACTTGGGCTCTTTTAAAAATTGGGATTTAGGACAATGGGAAGAAAGCAGATCTATTATCAGACCAACACGCTCCTTCGGAAAGGACCCGGCGGAAGCTCTCTGTGATCCAGCCATTCCCTGGCACTCGGCCATGAGCACAGTGTTACAATCCAGCATCTCAAAGCAGACACACGACAGTTCCCTCCTCTGGAACCACACAGTTCCAAACATTCCCTACGGCACATCCCCCAGAGCACACAGACCCCAGCGCGTGGCTCGAAGGCGGCACAAAGCAACTCGTGGGTGTCAAGTCCCCAAAAAGCCAGTGGGACTCCAACAAAACAGATGTGCAGATGAGAGCAAGGTACAAAAAACCCATTATCCTTCCATCAACAGAAACGTCCTTTTCTTTCACAAGTAACACCCATTAGCAACTCCAGGGAGAACAATCCCCGCTCCGAAGGAGGACACAGTTTTTCGGCAGACACAATGCAAAGATTTTGTAGAATTCAGAGGTTCAACAGGACTAATGTGAAAGATTATTTCGCAATTATCCAAGCAATTTTCTCTCCTCATTGTTCCCAGACAATAAGGGTTTTTAAATGTGAGCAGAAGGATTTATTCATCACAATAATAATAAAACGAAATATTAAATCAGTGAATCTCTTTGCATGCAGTATAAAGCTCACATTGCTATTAAGCTCAGTGGCGTCCTGTCACATAAACCACACGCAGTTTGTGTATTTAAGTACCATCTCCCTCTTTTATTTTTCCCCTTCCCTAATTTGTAAGGCATTATCCTTCCATTTGTCCTCTAAACACGACTGGATTCAGACCACACAGTGTTAGTTCTTGTTAGTGGCTCTACGCCCTTGCTCTCTTTATGAGGGCACGTGAAGATTTATATTTAATATTCATTGTTAGCAATGGCCAGGGCAGAAAGTTATCCTGGGAATGACAGAGAAGTCCTAAAATAAATAAAAATTTAGGGAGAATTAACTCCTTACAAGTCAAGTTTCACGGGTGTGAAAATAAACATTGGTTCTTGAAGGTGTCGCTTCTTCAGTTTGGCTGGGGAAAAAAATAATCAACCCAAATATATGCAAAACTCAGCTACAACATTTGGAGCACAGAAGCTCTCATGGTCCCGTCGGCCTTGGCTTGTAATTCCTTCTCTGCCATCCCTTCTAATACAAAGTGAGAGATGAGTTTTGAGGTCTTTGCAGTCGACACGGATTCAGTGGGTCCCTCTTTTGTTTTAATAAAAAATTCATCTGGCAAAGTGCAGAAACAGTTACTACTTAGGTATTTATAAGGTGTCAACTGTCCTCACACTGAGGCACTTAAAGAGCTTAAGCAAAGATTTCCAATGAGCAACAACCTTTAGTTTTAGGCCTTGAGATTCGTATTAGGCTCCACACAAGCAATTCCTATTCCGTGAGTGCTAAACACCTGGCATCTCTTGTTTTTGTCCACTGATAAAAGCACCCTGATGAGGTACAGACACCTCCACCCATCCCACAGGACTGAAGCTGAGCTGACGCAGCCAACTCCAACACACAAACCCACCACGAACCAAGCCCATTGTAGCTGCATCTGTCTTACCATGATTGGGACGCCAATGTCTGGCCACAAGAGATCCTCGGAGGGAAGCTTGGGAGAGTTCCACACTACCACAACTTTATTTAAGTACGGGAGACCATTGAGCCTTTCTAGGGAGTTCATCAACACTTCCTCCCGTTCGTAAGTCAACATCACCACTGTGAACTGCTCCCGCGGGACGTTGCCACCCAAAGCAGCCTGGAACTCCTTCCCAGAGCCACCTGCTCCTCCACCAATTGGTCGAAATCCAGTCCCAGACCCCAAAAATTTTGCTTCTGATGGTAAAATGGGGTCAAAGGGAGTGTAGGGGAAGAGGTGGAAAGGCCCCGGAGCAGAATTCCAATTCCTGTAGATATCCATTGCAGTGAGGGTGAAATTGCGGAGATATTTGGGAGATGCATAGGGTGGTTCTGTTTCCACAGGCCCCAAGTCCAGGTCACCATTGTCTGCCATATTGGGGTCTGTACCAGCAGCTTTGCCAGACCGGTGGGGAATCTCCACAGCAGGTTCTTCTCGGATAGGAGCAGCTGGGATTTGGATTCGAGTCCTTATGATAGCTAAGACTGTGCTGAAGACATTGTCGGAGGTGGAGAAGTAGGTCTCCCACAAGAAGCGGCCCTGCCTCCTCATGGCAAGGAGATCGTTGTCAGAAATGCTTCTCAGAAGAAAGTGCACTTCTGTGATACGTGGCTTTGGTATAATTAAGGCTGCCTCGTTCCACCGGATCACATCGTTATAGGGTAGCTGAACTTGCTCTCCGAGAACCACCGGGATGGCTCCGACCTCCAGAGCCTCAAACAGTCTCATGGTACACCCGGCGGAGATCACTAAACGGGTGTCCCCAGGGGTGATTATCAGTGCAAAAGTAGAAAGCTTCAGTAGCTCTAGTCTGTCGTCCCTTTCTCCACACAGAGCCCACTCAGTGGGCAGACTCGCCTTAGGCTGATTCTTACAGGTGAACTCCACCAAAACAAAGTCCAGCTTGCTGTCCTGAACAGCCTTCAAGGTGGTGATGATCCGATCGTCGTAGTCGGCTGGGGCGTTGCCTTCGATCTCCTCTTCGAAAGAACGAACCTCTTGCAAGCTGGATCTGAGAGACTCGATCTTCTCCCCCTGGAAACTGAACAGGTATTTACGCTTGACTGGCACCTGGGGTGGGATTTCTAGGAAGTTGGGTTCAGACATGGCATGGACCAGAGGCGATACCACGATGTCAAACCCCGGTCGATACTGCGCGTCGTAGAAGGTGGACTGGGCGACCATGGCACGCCCCGTGCTGATGTTGTAAATGAAGTTCTGAGTTTCCGATTTCCTCGATAAATTGATGATGAGATGGTTGTGTCCATCAGTCCTCCAATATGGCAAAGAGTGCAACTGTTGCTCTAGTTCAGTAGGTTTTGGCATTACGGGCTCTTGCATTTCCCCCACTAAAATTATATACACACAAGCAATATTTGCATTTTCAGTAACATAAACATTAGTTCTGACAGTTGCCTCAAAGGCCTGTTTAATTAAAGGGTCTAAGGAACTACCAAAAGGGTAATCGTCACTGTTGTAGACATAGACTGGAAAGCCAGATGTCAGCGGGCAGCGCGAGTAGTCGAAGCAGTTGTGTAGCCTGCAGTTCCTGTTGGATTTTGGCAGGGGGAAGGTCACATCATCCTTGTCTGGCAGCAGCCGGATGGGCAAGGAGAGCTTGGGTTGGTTCTGAGCCATCAGCTCTTTATAGGAATGCTCGGTCTGGCTGATGACGTTCTTCAACTGCAGCAGGTCCTGCTTGGCATTTTCAATGCTCTTCTTGCAGGCCTCGATCTTCAAGTTGAGCTTGGCGATCTCGCTGTTGAGCTCCTGCCGCTTGGCCTCGAGCTGGAGCAGCTCCTCGCTGACCGACTCGCGGATGCGGCACAGGTCTTGCACGTGCTTCACCTCGCACAGCTCGTTGCCGGTGCGAGGGCCGAAGATGCGCTTGCCGGCATCGTCCGCGTCGTCGATGGTGGTCAGGTAGTAGTGGGCAATGAGGGGAAAGAAAACCAGGATAATGAAGAGGGTGAAACTAAGCCAGGTGAGCCGGATCCGACTGGACCACCTCAACACCCAGGGCTGGCCTCCATTCCCCACTCCCCCATTGCGCAACATCGTATATCCAGTCATGAGTTCCAAAGTCGCCGCGTGCACAATCACGTTGGATCAGTAGCCATAACCAAAAGAGTTTTATAGCGAGTCTCTCAAAACGAAATATTATTGTGCCTGCTTAACTAGAAGCCAATGGAAGGGGAATTTCATCTTCTTGCCTTGCTGGCGGCTTTTCCACAGTCGTTTTGCTGCAGGCACAACTTTTGATCCCGTTAGACTTGATCATTGACCTTCTCACCCACCCCCAGCCCACCCCTGGTCTGTGGGCAACCTTTGCTGGAAGTGTCACAGCGTTGTCATGGCGATTCAAAGTCACAACCGGCAGAAGAAAAACACAGTGGGACCAAGCCAAACTCTACCGCTGCTCCCGACATCCTGTATTACCATCCACTGAATATGCAGAGGCAGCAGCCATTGTGGAGAAGGAGCCAGAAGGGACTCACAGGACTGTCAGTCTCTCTCATCGCTGCTGCTGTGCGGATGAAGCGCTGCCATTCCTACAAGAGAACAATCCCACAGTCAGACAACGCAAACAGAATGACCCGTAAATGACCTAAGACATCATTAGGTTTAGAAGCAATTGTCATCTTTCAAAAGAACAACCTCTCGGGTGTCACCTGCGAAGGTAATGGGATCCATTAGATGTGGACCCGTGGATTTCTCTGGGCACTCTGCTCTTCATTAGGGTTGTGTACTCCAGACCACACAACCTCAGCCCTGGACCTGGATCCCTGGTTTTTCCACCTGCAAGTCCCCCTCTCCTCACGTACAAACCAGAGGCATTGACGTACACCTGCTCTCCCTGCCTGCCTCACTGTGATCCTAGGACACAGCAGTGCTGGGAATTTGGACTGCATAACTGAGTATAATCACCATTGTTCTGCTCTAGTGACTAGAGCTGATGAGGAATTTTTAGATGAAGTGTTTTGCTTTCATTTCCTGATGGAAAATTTTGATTCATTGCATGAGGAAGTTTAAAGGGAACATACTTGTGTTGGTTATGGTTAACTCCACTGGCTGGCTGCGTACAAGAAAATTTCTGGTCAACACTGGAAAAAGTCTACACTGTACATCAAAGCAAAGATGCTGAAGTTAGGATCTGTTGGGTGTTGTGTCACTCAAGTGGTATCAGCTTGCTCAGATATGCCTTCTTCCTGGAATACTCTGCTATGGCACTGAATGCCTGCCTAGCACATGCATAAAAAACAAGGACATGGCAAAAGTCACTGGAGAGGGACTTTTCAGAAGTGCATGTAGTGGGAATGGCCTTAAATTGAAGGAGAGTAGGCTTAGGTTAGATATTAGGGAGAAATTCTTCCCTGTGAGGGTGGGGAGGCGCTGGCACAGGGTGCCCAGAGAAGCTGTGGCTGCCTCATCCCTGGGAGTGCCCAAGGCCAGGTTGGACAGGGCTTGGAGCAACCTGGGATAGTGGAAGGTGTCCCTGCCCATGGCAGGGGGAGTGACTGGATGAGCTTTAAGGTCCCTCCCAACCCTAATCATTCTGTGATTTATGAAATTCAGCTCTGAGTCTTAGTTCTAGGCCAACAGATTTAAATCTAGGCCACATCAATATGCTGGCACTGGAAAATCTCCCTTTCCTTTTATTGGCATCCTCCAAGGTACTGAAGTTTTTGGGATATTCTTTCATACGCTGGACTTCCCACACCACTGATGAATATCGAGCTGGGCTTAGCACCAGCTCCTGTACAGCCTCAAGAGAAGCTTATTCATTTCCGCTTCAATTTTTAATTAGAGGAAAGTCATCCACACTGGTGACGGTCATTTTTCACTAAATCTATTTAATGCCCCTCTCATCTACTCATCAAGAATTCCCAGAAATAAGGTGAGGAAGCAAATCTCAGCTGAAAGAGAGATCTGGAAATGGGCCAAAGCAAAAAAGTTCACCTTAAAGGAGCAGCGAGAAGTGAGGAGGAATTTTCAGCATAGTACTCAAGTGCGTGTCAGGGAAAATAAAGGGAAAATTTGATTTTAACCAGGAAATATCATCATGAAAGGGGAAATATGGAGAGGGTAATAAGGCACAATTCCTAGGCCTATTGTTACAGAGCCATTTGTTGTCACTAACTTAACACCCCATGATTAAATGGGATTTCCACCTCCCTGCCAATGTGACCCACAACCCAGTTGCACAGCAGAACGGACACTTAAAACTAAGGCAGATTTTAAATTCATGACATTGGCAAACAGCACTGGTGTAAATCTTGGAAAGCCAGGAGGATAAAGGGGCTAAAAAGTCAGCAAAAAGCTACATCAGCTTTCTTGGATCTTGGCAGCACATGGCTGTGGGCAGATGGGAGGCTCCGGCCTCTGGGACTGCTCTGCCCAGCAGCAGGGTTTTAGCAGCACCACTCTGTGACTGAAGGCAAAAATAATAAAAATATTAATTAAAAAGCTTTTAAAGTCTATTTTTCTTTCTTCCTCCACCATTTCAAGCTCTCCGCAGGAAGTGAAGCTCATGCTCTGTGTGTGTGTGCCAGCCCTTGCTATTTCAACCTGGTCTCACTGGGGCTGCAAAGATCCTCCAGTTGTCACCAGTTTTCTGCAAACAGCTGGCTGGGAGATGAGCTGCCCTAATAATGCTTTTCCTGAGGGAAATGCCAAAACACACACTCACTTGAACGTCACAGAATCTAAAAATCAGCTTAACTTCAAGGCACACATGGGGTAAACAAGCTTTGCTGGATTTTTTTGTTTGGGGGTGCAATGGGATATGTGGGGTCAAACACTGCAGGGTGTTGAGACAGCACAGAAACAAGGGATCATAAATGTGGCCAAAAAAGAGTGAGAAGGCACATGGGCATGTTGCTTTGTGGCTGGTCAGAAAAAACTGCAGCCCCACAGGCAGTAAAGGCAGCCCCTAAGGTGAGACTGCATCTAAATTTTACTCCTTTGTGGTTAATTTGCCCATTTACAAAACTGGACCCCGTAAAATGGCAACCGGGGTCCTTGAAAAGCCAAATCCGTCACCTCACACATGATCCTCTGCAGCTGTTCTGCAACCTAATCCTTCCAGTGGCTCCTCTGGTCCTTCCCTTCCTTGATACAGAACAAACTTCATCCTCCTGACCTAAAAATGTGGGTTGTGAATTAAAAATATCCGTATGCTCAGAAACCTGAAGATGACAAAGTGGCTCTGTCGCTCTCTTGGAAAACATCACCTGGGAAAGACCAGAGCAGGCTGAGGAGGGATTTAAAATGCACCACATGTGGCTTGGGATTAGTTAAAAGTATTGACTGTCAGTATGAAATATGTGCTGGTGATAAAACGAGCACTTTAGACACACTCTCAGACTCTTCTTCACTATTAAGACTTTATTTCTCATCAACTCGATAGAGCCTGAGGTCGTAACACATTGCCATTAGGACTTATAAAAAAAAGACAAAGTAAAAGCCCAATTCATGGTTTTACCAAGAGAGACTTCACTGTTGTGTTTCTCAGCAGTAAGTAGTTCTGGAGAAAAAGGCTGCTGATTCCCATCATTCCCAAAAAGAAATCTGGGAGGAGGAGAAACAGCATAGTTCCTAGGCTTTCCAGCCATCTCATCCCTCTCACTCCCACATACTATTTAGTTCTTTAAACTTATCAAGCCTCACACTGAAAACTCTTGTTGATGTTGTAGCACAGTGTTGCTGCCTGATGGAGCTAATTACACACACAAAAAGAGGCAGGAAGAGCTCTTAGGAAATCAGAAGATCAATAATTACCAGAGTCTCTTCCCAAATGCCAACCCGACTGACTTCTCAGGCACTACAGGTCTGCACAATGCAGCTCCTTCTCCCAGGGCACAGGGCTGTGAAACTCAGCTGCTGATGGAGCACGTTGTCAAAGCTCTGGCTGCTTTCCTCAACTCCACAGCAGGCATTCCCTGTGCCAGTGAAGTTATGGGAATACCCGACGTTCTCCCTCATTTTGCATTTCTAGAAAGAGCCAGGCTGGTCTGATCTGTGGGTGTTTGTGGAGTCATTACTCTGCAAATGTTCAAAGACCTGAGCACATCTACTCCTCCCTGCTTACACCTCCATTTATCCATCTCCCCATAAAATTAGGGAAACACTGTTCCTTTCTCAGCATATTTGTGAACAGAGCCTAGAAAATTTAGACTTATGGTCTAGCAGAGCAATACATAACCATGAGGCAGAACATGGTGGCACAGAGTGCACTGTGGGGAGGAAAATCCACAGGGATCCTGCACCTGCTAAATCAGACTTCCCAGACTCCATCTGTGTGCATCCATACTCATCCTTACTCTCTTTCCTTACGAAATGAGGGCTCTGCAGTGTTATTATCCACAAAGTTCTGCTGTGCTGCTCTCCACGGAGAACAAACCCACCTCTGCCACGTCAGCTCCCTCCTGGCAAACGGAGAAGGATGTCAGGGAATGTGGTCGTGGCTCCTGTGCTTTATCTGTCCAGGCTTGGAGACAGAGTTTCTATTGCCAAGTCTCTTTTCCACCAGCACTAGAAATGAAACCAAAGAGAGAAAATAAAAATACAGTGTATTCTTCCCTTTAGAACAGGGCTTCTGGTGTAATGGAAGAAAACAAACACCAAACAGCCCTTCAGCAATGATAACTTTCTACTTCCTAATGCTCTCAAAGGGAAGGATTACACCCCAAATCTCTGACTGCTTTGGGAAGAGGAACAGTTGAACTAGGAGAATAAATCTATCAGGTGTGTGCTTTAAGGTACAGTTGGGAGCAGATCCTTCAAAGGAACAGATGAAAAATTCACTCCAAAATGCTTCACATGCAGCAGCCTTAGGGATCATCCTGAGGGATCTGTACCATCTCCAGAGCAATTCTCCCAGGCTGAGATCAGTGCTGCTACATGCACCAGTAAAAGGTGCTGTAATCTGCAAATTCCATGGATAAACTGCATCCCCAGCTCTAGGAAGCTTTTATCTAAACCAAGGAACATTCAGCACATTTGCAGTTCCATGCAAAGCCAAACCTGCTCCCAGCCATGTTCCCCATCCACATGGGAATGTGTGGGGTAAAGGGATCCTGGAAAAAAGCTCCAAGAGCCCCTCCATGTGCTCACTCTGGAAAAGCAGGAAACCGCATGTGCTAGAGAAGGCAGTGGCTTTAGAAGTGGCACTTGAGGAACTTGGGGTCCTCAAAGGGCCTCAAAAATCCTTTGAGAGCTGTTTTCCACCCCAAGTTCCTGGGGAAGAAGGGTGGTCACTCCTGTCACCACAGCACACAGTGTTCTCCTCTCTCCTTTCAGCTGCAGGGAATGATGAGGGAAGAAGCAGGAAGAGCCAACAGATCAATACCTGGCTCCAAGGTGCCACCAGCAGAGTTCTGGGGCTTTGGGTCATGGATTGGTTTACACTACACCAGGTCTGCTGGCGACAGATGGGGTTCAACTGTCTCAAAGGGGGAGAAGGATCTTCCTGTAGGTGTTAGGAGGGCCCAGGGAAAGAGCTTTAAATTGGATTTGAAGGAGGATATAGGAGATCAAAAGATATCCAAAGCTCGCTGGACAATGCCCAGGTTCAGAGACCTTCCAGGGCTCTGGCACTGGTGGGGAGCACCATCAGCCACAGCTCTGGCCACTGTCTGCTTAGCCAAAGCAGGCCCTTGATACAGGAGGCCAGAAGATGTCCAAAACTCACTGGACAATGTTCAGGTTCAGAGACCTCCAGAGGTCCCTCCCCACCTAAATGATGGCAGGACTCTGTGTCTGGGTTCTCAGGTGGCAGCAATTCAGAAGGAGGAGGAGAAACCTGGAGTCAAGATGTCCTGGGCCTGCCCCCAGCTCTGACACTGCCTCTCTCCAGCACCCAGGGGAGGTCAGGCACTCTCCAGGCCTCCGTCTCCCTCTTCACAGAGCAAAGGTGACCTCAAAGCCTTCAAGGCAGCCGAGTGAGGGACTGAATCCAGCTCTCAGCTTTGTGTTCCCATCTGGGCCAAGGGGGGCCAGAGGACAAGGTGGTGCTCCAGGAGATGCTCAGTGTTGTGGTGAGCAGAAGCTACAGAAACCTCTCCCCCAGGTGCTCACAGGTACCTGAGCTCTGAGCCACTCACAGGCCGTCCCCGCTCCTTGGCCGAGCTTAACCAAGGGCTTCACAAACATTCACTTATTCTGATGAAACCCTGAAGACAGGAAAACCACCTCCCGTTTTCAGAGAGCAGGTAACGGAGGTGTGGAGAGACAACTTGCCCAAGGTCACTCTAGAAGCCAAGCCAGCTTGGGATTCACTCCACATCTCATTGTCCTGTCCGCAAGATCATCCATCTTCCCAGCCTGCCTTTTTCCAGCAGTTTCCTTCTCCAGTGCCTTTTTGCTTTTTGCATAATGCATTGTGAAATCTACTTTACATATAGAGCTTTTAGTTCTTAAATTTATTATTTAGTGTTGTTTTCTGGTAATAAACCAGTCAGAGTGTTTTATTTATTCTTCCAGGCTGCACACAAGCACTTCTCTGCTCAAAGCAACATCCAGCTTAGGAGCAAATCCTGCCGTGTCCTGCGGGATTGAGTGGCAGAGCATTCCGGATGCAAAGTTCACCCTTCTCCTCTCCAAAGCTTGGAGCAAGGGACCACAGGGCAGAGTTTTACAAGAAAGCTGGAAAATCCATACAACCACAGTGGCTGATGTGTTGTAGTGTTCATCACATTCCCAAAGCGCCAAAGATATTTTGGGATGTGGGAAGCAAACCGACGATGCTCCATCATGCAGTGGCACAAGCTTTTACTCACTTCTAAAAGGGATAAATCAGGTGTGGGAGGCAGCAAAGCCTCTTTTTGCTTTTACCTTGGAGTCATCAATGAACAAGAACTCTCTTGAAGTAAAACCACAATGAAGAGTCGGGCGTTCCATGTCACACGAGAGAAGCATGAAGAGGTCAACTCCAGACAAGAGAGGGCTGGTTTCCCAAACACTGACTCCATGAGACAGCTCAAATCCTTGGAATTCTTTGTGGTTTCCAGCCCTAGATAGCTCAGGCACGTTATTTTCCCCAAGGCAAAACCCAAAAGCCTCTCTCACCTCCCTAAAATATCCTCATTGCTTCTTCCCCAGCAGGAAATAACCACATGGCAGGTTCAGGCTCCTGTTCTCTGACAGAAACTTCAGGTCATAATTAAGCACAAATTTAAAATTTTCATTGTACTGGATAAGTTCTAAGGAAAAGGAAATACTGTCTGAAAAGCACAGAAACACACACAGTGTTTAACAGCATCTCACTCAGCAGGGTGGGTCACTGTGGAAAATAATCCATCTGTGTGGGTTTTATGGAAAGTTTGCCCATTTCCTGCATGCAGGGAATAAACCATTTCTGGAGACTGAACATCCACTGAGGTATCTCTAACAAGCATGAAATCACACAGGTGGTTTCTTGTGGACCTCAGAGTGCAAGGTCAGCACTGAGTCCTCACAACACAGGCATGCCAGAAGTTTACATCCAGGGAAAGCCTACAGAAACTGGGAACCCCGGCTGCTGCATCAGAGCAAGGTTCAGTGACATTCAATTCATCAGTGCCATGTGGCCAAATTAACCAACCCCAAATGCACCTTCCCTCCCTGTAGCAGCTCCTTCACCTGCTCCCATGTGTATCCCTGCTGTTGTGTGCCCATTTCCAGCTCTTCCCTCCCCTCTTGGATGCACAGGGCGGGTACCCACCCACAGCCTCACTGCAAGCTGAGGGCCTTCTGCACTTTTTGGAGATGCTTCATCACCACATAAATGGTTGTTCTGTTCCAGACAGCCTGATTAATCACACCAAAAAACTCAATTACCTGATGTACCATCATCACCCGTATTTATACAGCAGGTGGGTTCTTATCCCACACAGTTCATTGCAAAGCAAGCTGGAAATTCAGGTCATGAAATGGTTTGGGTTGGGAGGGACCTGAAAGTTCATCCCTTTACACCCCCTGCCATGGGCAGGGCCACCTCCCCCTATCGCAGGTTGCTCCAAGCCCTGTCCAACCTGGCCTTGGACACTTCCAGGGATGGGGCGGCCACAGCTTCTCTGGGCAACCTGTACCAGGGCCTCAGCACCCTCACAGGGAACAACTCCTTCCCAATATCCCATCTCACCCTGCCCTCTGGCAGTGGGAAGCCATTCCCACTTGTCCTGTCCCTCTAAACCTTGTCCCAAGTCCCTCTCCAGCTCTCCTGGAGCCCCTTTAGGCACTGCAAGGGGCTCTCAGCTCTCCCTGGATCCTTCTCTGCTCCAGGTGAACACCCCCAGCTCTCCCAGCCTGGCTCCAGCGCAGAGGGGCTCCAGCCCTCAGAGCATCTCCATGTATCTACAGATCTCCCTCCTGAGCAAGGCACCCCCAGGCTGACAGAAATGTCACAGCGTGGAGCATTTGTGCTGTAAAATTGCTGCTGACAAAAACTTGGGTCAGATAAAGTCCTCACCCAAAACCAAGAGGCACCACAGGTACAGACCTTTGAGCTAAGAGCTCTGACAGCTAAGGCAATGCTACGATGGCTAAAATGAAGAAATGAAATATTACTGGATAAGAAAATTGCATGTTAGGAAGAAATTCTTCCCTGTGAGGGTGGTGAGGCCCTGGCACAGGTTTCCCAGAGAAGCTGTGGCTGCCCCATCCCTGGAAGTGTCCCAGGCCAGGTTGGATGAGGCTTGGAGCAACCTGGGATAGTGGGAGGTGTCCCTGCCCAGGGCAGGGGGTGGGACTGGATGATCTTTAAGGTTCTTCCAACCCAAGCCATTCTGGGATTCTGTGAAAAGCTAATGAAGGTCCGTGCAGGACACTCACACGACACAGGATGTGCAGATGAGGACGTGGCCAAATACTTCAGAACACACAGAGAGGACAGATCAGGGCACTGGAGGTTTGTGGGGGTGCTTAATGAAGCCATTAACCAGCAGAAGAGTGTATGATAGAAGATAAGCAGTAGCAGAATCCATGGTAATTAAATTTCTACAAAGCAGCATCGCTGCTTGGATTTGGAATGTTGGATCATTTGACACACACTGTGCTCTGTCTCGTCACTGGTGCCCAGCACTTTGCCTGCAAGGTAGCAGGAAGAAACACAACAGATAAAACCCTTCTCCAGCTGTGTGGCTGGAGAAGATCAACACACCCAATCCTTGAAAAAGGAAGGATGGGACATGGCAAACGCCACTCAGCCCGTGCATCCGGCACGGAGACTGCTCCTACTGGAACGGGAAAGTAGAAAACACTCAGAAAACGCTGCAGGGCAGATGTAGCAATAACAGATCAGTTAGGAAGGGCAAAGTGACACTCTTCTGTTCATTGGAGGGCTAAGAGAGAGGTCAAGGAAAGAGGGATCCAAGGAACTTGACCAGAGCTGGAGGTGAAGGAAGGAATTAACTTTTCAGCTGTGCAAGGTAGATTCAATCACTGAGCAAGATGAGATAGGTTTTGGAAAGCCACGGGTTATAAAAGTTAAGCTGAGGGTTAGACTGAGCCTGCCTAGAAATAAATTGATCAATTTAAGACCTACTCACCCAATTTTTAATAATGCAGCATCGACCAAAGGCGGTCTCTGCTCTGGAGCAGCACCTTCCTACCCCAAGGCTGTGCTTGTGCCTCACACTTCCGTGATCGCCACTGGGAAATGCTTTAGGATCCTTCCACGTCAGAGGTGCCAGCTCTCAGGGCTGGGAACTCAGGGATATTAGGAAGAATACAGCAGGACTCTCAGTTTAAGGGCTGCAAACTTAATGAGCCAACACAGCACTTCTTTTGACCTCAAAAATTACTTTTTAGGATAAAAGAAAGGCCTTAAAATAAAAAAAAGCATGATGAAATGCTTCAACCAATGGCACTACTGCATGGAGCCTCTTCCTTAGCATCCCGGAGCAGATGTGCTGCACTCAAAATGTCTTTGTCTATTAAAACTGTGTCAGCTTCAGAGACTCCAAAACTCCCTGTGGCATAAACAGAATTTCTAATGAACAGCTGCAGGATACAGGAGTGGCCGTGCAAAGTGCAGCTGCTGAGATCGTTTTCTTTGCCCCTCTCTCACCACCTTTTCCCTGCTGTCCAAATCCCACCGTCACCCCTTTGGGTCTCTCCTGTCCTCCCTCTCCCACAGCTCTGCTGCCTCACTGCTCCTCCTGCACCCTCCTGGTCCGACAGAGCCCTTGACCCCTCTCCTGCTGGAGTTTTGCTGCTGCTTTCCCTGCTCACACCAAGGAAGTGCAAAAGGGACACATTAAGGAGAAAAACATTATTGTGCCAAACCCTGTAATTTCACAGAACAAGAGCAATCCTCAGGGAAGGATTTATCCTGAGTAAATTGAAACTCACTAATAGATTTTTTAGCTTCCACGCTGCCTTCCAGGCCAAGGCACCAAAGCATGACTCCTTGTGTGAGCTGGGGTAGTGTTTTTTTAAATCCTCTGCCTTTGAAACCCAAAACCTGTCAAGCTTAAAACCTGGTCCAAATGCACTTCCCAGCTGCTCTTCCAAACCTAATGGTGTCCTCTCAGCTGGAGAAAGAGCTGGAATGATTATTAATTTAGTCAGGTGCTTGTAATGGCCCTGCAATGCTCAGCTATGTATTTTAAGAAAAATATAATCTATGGTGTCAACGTGCCCCCACAAGTTGCTCTGGGAACAGCGGCACAAATGAAGCTGAATTCCTACAGTTTGATGCCTTCAGTTTTCTATGGGTTCTCCAGTATCCCATAAAGAACTTCAGTTCCCTCTTTTCAGACCATTTATACAGAGTTAATGCTTTGGTGAATTCCATCTCTCAAATATGAGTGCAAACAGCTGATGAATTCAACAGTTATTGGAAGATTAATGGATGAGACCAGATGCCAAATCCCTGTTTTATTAGAACACACTGACAACATTAAAGAGCATCTAATGCTAAGCAATGTGTCTTTTTAAAGAAATCTTTATTAACTGGTATCCAGCACGAAAGCCAGCTAAATACCTTGTGGCTTGGAGACAATCTGTCTGCTGCAATCACACAAAGTCCAAAAGCTTCAGCCATGAGTGGTCAGACTGGTGCTGTCATTGAGCACCTCAAACCAGCCAAGTTTTTGCAAAGTTAATGGCTTAACAGCTTCCCTGGATTGGCAGCAGGATGTGCAGGACAGAACTTGTTTGCAGCTGACAGGGCTTCAAACAGTTCATATCACTAATGTGCTTCCATGACCAAGAGGGAATATTCCTAGAGAATCCACGTGTTGAGGATCTTGTGGATACACTCTGCACTCCAGAGATTGCCCAAATAATCCTCACCACGCAATCCCACCTGCCTGCCCACAACACAAGGTGGAGGGAATCCAAATGTTAGCAAAGGGGGCACATTTGGGAAGGCTGGAGCTACTTTGGCTTCCAAATACTCCAGGCAGGAACTCCAACACACAGCAGCTATTTCTGTGGGTAAGAGGGGCCAAATGTCCTCAGAGCAGCTCAAACACAGGCAGTGGGCCACAGTGCCAGCACAAGGCTCATGCAGATGAAGGAACTGCTTCCAACACAAGCTGCTGTCTTCCAGCCATCATCCCAAAGATCAGGCTGGTTCCAACTCGTGGAATTGGTTCCAATTCACTTCAGGGACCATTTGGAAAATAGATGCTGAGAGGTCCTAATGGACGAGGAAGCCACGAACGCCTCTTCTGGCCATTCACATCGGTTATTATGGATGGCATCTCACGCTGTGCCATCTCAATTCCCAGCAGCTTGAGCCATAAATGGCCCCAACGGCACGAAAATACCACGAGGGACAGCAGAGCTCTCTCCCTTTCAGCTTCACGCCACCACAGTTCGGTGAGTGTGTGAGTTTACTATTGCCACCCACTGCACAAAGGCTGCTCGTGGCCAGAGCAAACACCTGACGGCCAGCCAGGAAAAGGGGAGACATTCCCAGAGGCTGGGAAAGCTGCTGGCAAACACAGGCTTCAACACGGCCACCAACCCCACTGTGAACGTGCCAAGCAGACGGACACGAAGGCATCAGCTTGGAACAAAGTCGTCAAGATAGGCACAAAATTCACAACTCAATTTGGCCACTCTATAGAATCCAATAGAAATATTAAGGAAGCACTAGGATGGCTGCATTAGATCAAACCAATGATCCGTTCATTTCAGCCCCTCACTCCTCAGTGCTCATTTCCAGCTGCTTTGGTGCAAAATAACCATAAATCGTAGTCATGGAACAGCTTATTCGGGACAATCTGCCTGAACCATTAGCAAATAGGATTTCTAGGAGCCCTTGAACAACAGAGGCTGCCCATCAAAATACCTTTTTTGGAAGCCATCAATCACAGACATTTTCAAAGGTACAGAGGCTGAACTGTTTAAAAGAAAAAGAGGAAAAAAAGAAGAAAAGGAGATACACATCAAGCACTCTGTTTCACAGCTTCCTGCAGCAACAACTTCCACAGAGGAGCTCTGCAAATGGCCCAGAGAAGCTGTAGCTGCCCCATCCTTGCAAGTGTCCAGGCCAGTTGGACAGGGCTTGGAGCAACCTGGGATAGTGGGAGGTGTCCCTGCCCATGGCAGGGGGTGGAACTGGATGAGCTTTAAGGTCCCTTCCCACTCCAACCATCCTGTGATTTTAAAGGATTTCCCTTCACCAGCTTTAAACCCAAACACTCCTGATTCAGCCCAAGCCCCCTTCTCCAGCATTACACACTTCCATGGGGATGGGAATGGCAGGACTCACACCCAACCCACTGCAGACCCAGAGGAACAACAGAACCAAAGCCACCAGAACAAGAAGTGCCACCTTACCTTCTCTAAGCTGCCTGACATCCCACCACATGCTCCTCTCTGCACTAGGCAGTATAAATCTTGTCAATCCTGGCAGCCAGCAGTGTTGGCAGGGAAGCAGAAATACAAGGATCCTACTGCCAAGGGATAATTTCAGCACAAATCTGCACTTCTGCTATTGTCTCTCCCTTCCTGATGGACACCCTGGTTCTCCAGCACTCTCTTTTTGTGGAGCAGCCCTCCCTCTCTTTTATCCAACGTCCTCTCTAACATCTTTGTTCTGTTCCCATTCCACTCATTTCCCAAATTTGTGCCTAGTTTCTTTTTTTTTTTTAATTGCTCTCAATATGTCACTCTATATTAGTCAACAGCAGATTTATTTAAACGTGTCAATGCTGTTGCTTAGCAGATCTGACTGTGCTTTACCATTTCAGCCTCCTTCAGAATCACATGTTCCCCTTCCCAGAGCTCCCCAGCATGTTTGGATCACCAGGAAGTTTGAGGAAAATAAAAATAAGTCTGACTCTAAAGGCAGGCCACTGGCCTGCCTGGGAAAGCTTCAGGAAAACAAAGAAACACCTCCAAAGCCAACCAAGAAGAGGAATTCTGCCAAAAAGCCCACATGATTTTACTTCTCAGTTAGAAAATAGCATCAGGTGCTGGTTTTCATCCATTTTCTGCCTTGTACCCCTGAGTTTCAATAGGAGCCCATCAAGTAAATGATCACCCAGGGCTTTGGAAAGAGTCTAATACTGAGCCAGTATCAGCATTCCCCAGCAGCTGCTAATTTTATGAAATGGCCTTCAACCAGTCTATAAAAGGCTGGGCACACCCAGGTGAGAGCATGTTCTGACCTCTGAAATTAGATTTGTGTCTTTGCTGAGAGAGAGAGAGAGAAGATAACGAGCAGCTAAATCCCACACATGACGTTTTCTGTGTGTGCTTTTCGAGCACTCCAGCAGTGACGGCTGATTTGGTCACTGCCCCAGACTCCACCTTGCACATTCACAGCCAAGTAACTGGAGAGCCCAGTGGCTCCATGCAGCATCAGCTCCACTCACAAAGTGTGGCACAGCTGTCCCTAAGTGCTTACAGAATCATGGAATCACAGAACCATTAAGGTTGGAAAAGCCCTCTGAGATCACTAAGTCCAACCATCAACCCAGCACTGCCAAGCCCACCACTGAACTACGTCCCCCAATGACAAAATTCCTCATGAAAAAGACTAAGCAAACCCAGGAAAACATCATCCATTGCAATCCACTGAAGCAAAATAATCCCAAACAAATTCCCAAGAGCACCTCAAAACCTGCTGTGTGGCCACTGACAGATGCCAAGTCTTCTGCACGTTCATCCGGGGCTCCAAGTGTGAGATTATCTCCATGGTTCGTCTCCACTTGAGGTGCATTTCCCATGTTGCCCCTAAGCCAGTCTCATCTTCTGCCCTAAAGTCTCCAGCTCTACCATCACCCTGCATCCCTCCAAGCCAGGCTGGTTTAGAACCACAGAATCCCAGACTGGTTTGGGTTGGACAGGACCTCAACGCTCATCTTGTTCCAGCCCCTGCCATGGGCAGGGATGCCACTCATGAGATCAGGTTGCTCAGGGTCCCACCCAACCTGGTCTAGGGTGAATTAAATCCCAGAAACTGATGCCATCAATACAATCTCCAGCAGCTGCTAATTCCAGATTCGGAGTGCAGATCACACCCAAGAAACCAGGTTCACAACCTTGGGAATTGATACCACAACCTGAGACAGCCCAGCCGAAGACAAATCTCGCAGCAGGACCTGCCAGAACGGCTGCTGATGGGTTTCCAAAAATAACCCAGTCCCCTTTCCACGGTGCCTGATGTCCATTTACTTATAGCCACCTAAAAATAGCCCTTCCCGTTTGGATCGATGACGGGAGCCGACAGAAGTGAAAGGCGCTCATCACTCCGCACACACACAGGACTAAAGGAGATAAAATACTTTGGAAATGCAGAGTAGGGAACAATCCCGCTCTGGCCCCGAGACAGCCAGCTGGATGGGCCTAATGATTCTTCTCCAGCACCAGCTGTGATTGAATTTATTTCCATTTTGTGTGATTAAAAAGAAAGAGACAGATAAAAGGGAGAACAAATAGTCCAAGATTTCGAAAGACACTAAAAATAAAACAGTTTGTATGCACTTGGCACCCTACCTTGACAATTTTTATACATGTCAGCCAAGCTCAATAACCCAAAAGGAAGACACAAGTAATTCATAGGTGGGGAAACCAAGGCATGGAAATGCTAAAACACCAATTCAATCATCAATAAAATCAACAGCAGGCATAGGTTTAAAGGGCAGGCGTTCCTGAGGCACCTGCCTATATCCATGCCGTAAGATCCCTCTGTATTTACTCTTCATGGAGCCAATGCAATTGCTTCCATTGCCTGGCAAGTGGAAATCGATGCCGAGGAGTTCAGCAGCTCCTCACGAGGAGTTCCAGTCCATTTAGCTGATCAAAGGGAGCCGCTTTACGGAGCCTGTTCGCACCTCGCAGGGAAAAGGCACTTTCTCAAAATTCAAACGTACAACTTGAGCAGCAGGAGGCCTGAAATTAATCCCTTTATTTAAACATTAACAACTCTAAGTGTCTCTAAGCAATTGTAAAGGCTTTATTAGAGAAGGCAATGAAAGCCCGTGAGCAGCCAAGTCAAGAGGAAGCCAAGGTTATCTGCACTCAGTTTCCAAGTATTAACTTCGACAACACAAACTCACTCTGGAGAGTGCTTGCACCTGAAATAAAGAAGACAGGAACACCTTGCTGCCAGCTGAAGTCTGTGGGCAGGGATGGATGGAGCAAGTCCTCCTGGAATGCATTCCCATGGAAGGATAAGATGTGCTGTGGGCAAATTGTACCTCATGAATCTGTCTTCTGAAACCAAGCGACCTGCTTGGCAGAGGTTGACTACCTTAATATCAGCAAGGTTTCTGATTTGGTCTCCTATGTGGATATGCATTAGGAAAATTAATGAATGGAAGAGGAGCCTGGAGAGCTGGTGGACCCTCCAGTCCAGCAACAGTCAAATCTCAACTGGAGAAAGCCTTGAGCAACCCCACCTACCTCTGCCATAAGCTTTACTCTGAGCAGGACAGTGGATTAGAGACTTCCAGAGATTCCCTCCAACCTTATTTGTTCTACAATTGTAAGGAATGCCAAAGAGAAGGTGGAGCCTTTCCTGGAGATGTGTAAACTAAATAAAGCTGTAATGTATAATAAAAATAACTCTTTGTAAACTTTAATTGAATGTATGACCTGGTGACAGTGAGAAGTCTCCCAGCACACTGTGCTTCCCTCTCTCCAATGTTTACCTCTGGACAGAAGTACATCTGTTCAATTAAGACACATATACCACTTTCACACTGAATTTCAAGGTGTTTTAGTGGTATTGTAGGACTTAATACTTATAGGAGGTAATAAAACATTCATGAGAGCAACACTGTGAGATTGAATGGGCTGGGCTGACATTAAAAGACATTTTAAGGGACAGCCTTTTAAGGACCAGCTCTCTGCTCAACCACTACACAATCCTATCCCCAAATCCTTTCATGTATCCAACATGCAGGGAGATACACAAGGTGTGCACATCCCACACTGGATCCTGTCTGGTTGCTGTAGTGGGAGAAAAAAAGACTGGATTAGATGCTCCCTGAATTCTGGGTGTCACCAGATCTGGCAGTTTTTTTAAATGTCTTCCCGTTACTGGAAAGTAACTACTGAGTTTCACCAAAGTCAAAAGCTCCTCTCAGGTTCATTTCCCTTTCAGCTGCTCCAACAACTGCCTTGCCAAAATCCATAGAAGACAAAAATCTATAGTTCCTAGGATTCACATTTTGGAATGGTTCCAAATGCAGAGTGAAGGTTTCACCTTTCATGCAGTCTCGTAAGGCACACATATCTCCCTCACTTTGCTGGTCCTGATCCAGATGGAAAAAAAAACCTCAAAGCACAAGTCAGTGTTTTTGCTGACCAGGATTACCTGACCTAGTGAGTATCAGCAGCCTTCAAGGACATGGTCTAACACACCCCAGTGGAAATCACCAGTGCTGGATGCACTTCCCTTAAATCCTCTAAGCCTCTGCTCCTCTGCTGGAACAGCCAGTTAAGTGCTGATAAACTCAGTTTTAGACTATTTTCATAAAACTGAAGGTCAGCAGATGATTTGTTAATTAAACCTGCCACAAAATTGTCAGCCTGTGCATAACTCAAGCCTCCTCCACTGAGCAGGGAAGGGGGAGCTGCCTGTTCTGAGGTGTGACGTGGCCACGGGGTCAGCAGGCCTCAGTGACAGGCTCCTCAGAGCCACATCTTGCAGCAACATGTGTTTTGCAGCCTCTCCAAGCCCTGCCTGCCCTGCTGCACCCTTTGCAGGCCCTGGCCATGATTAGTGACACAGTCTTGCTTTGGTGCATTCCTTGGCTCAGGACAACTCATCCTCCTCCAGCAGCTCAGAAATCGCCCCTTTCCCAGGGTGGCTCTGGACATGAAGGGTGAGCAGCTGCACTGCTCAATTCCCAGCATCTAAAATGCTCCTGACTCCTTTCAAAGTCACTCTGAAGAAACACAATGATCTTGCCCCCAAAAGAGTCTCCAGTCTGAGGAGGTTGTTCTATTTTCAACCAGTGGAGGGCAACCACACATGCACACAACAGGCAGCATGCTTCTGCCTGATACCAATAAATGCACTTTATTCTCATTTCCAACCACCAGAGTTGTTTTATCTTTCCCATTCTGCCTTATTTATGTCTATTCACTTCTTGTGACATTTAAAGAGCATCCCCCCCTAGAGAATCATAGAATGACAGAATGGTTTGTGTGGGAAAGGATCTTAAAGTTCATCCTTTTGCACCTCCTGCCATGGGCAGGGACACCTTTCACAGTTCCAGGTTGCTCTAAGCCCTGCCCAACCTGGCCTTGGACACTTCCAGGGATGGGGCAACCACAGCTTCTCTGGGCAGCCTGTGCCAGGGCCTCAGTACCACTCTTAGAGCAAAAAATTTCTTCCTAATATCCAATCTAACCATGCCCTCTGTCAGTTTAAAACAGCAGAGTATATTCACCTGCAAAAGAAAGCCTGAATTCCTCATTTCCCCTGCTCAGCAGCAGTTCTGCTCTTCTCCCTGTCCAGACCGTGGGACCACCCGAATTATGCACTAACATCTAGCAAGAACATCTGTCAGGTCTTCAGCAAACAAAGTTCTTACCCAGGTAAGCACCACATGCAGGCAGGATAGGACAGAGAGGCAGGTGAAGGCTGTCCAGGCCCCATGCCAGGCAGGTAAGACATGGTGCTTCTAACTCACAGAAGGCAGCACTGCATTCCCTCTGGGTGGCAGATCCCTTCGTGCTATCTGGAGACAGAAGGCTAAAGAAAGCTGCTGTCCTCAGAGGCTTGACAAAACAACGAGCCAAATCAAACAAGGCTTTAGCGAGAGGCAACCCAACAGTTCCAGCTGAGCAACTGCTTGAACAGTCGCAGTGCTTCAGTGCATAGACAGGTTGAACATCAATAATTCTCAAGTCCACTCTTAAGCAAATAAGAAACAAAACACTCCTTTTCCTTCAGCACCCTGGCAAGCTCAGCCTCGCAGAGCCCAGCTGAGCAGGAGTGTCCACACTCCAGCCAAGCCACGGGGTGACCGGGCAGTGCTGGGACGACTCTGGCCGGAGCCAGAACCCTCCGAGCTTGTCCAGGGCAAGGTGGTTGCTGTGTGTGCCACTGACCTAAGGAGAATTCATCAGTTCCAGCTGGGAACTTGGGCACTGGGAGCAAGGAAACTCTTTGTGAACTGGCTGTAAGTAGCAAAGGAACTGGGGATATTTTCTTCCTCTTGTGCACTCCTGCCTGCCCTGCCAACACAAACCCTGCAGAGCCTGGATCAGGCTGCTCTGATGCTCTCCTGCCTATTTTGAATCATAAGATGGAGGTGAAAGGATTTGTTCAGGGGAGCACAACAACCCTAACTTTTATACCTTGGGGCAGGATATCCTGCAGGTAATGCCATTCCTCAGTACTCAGCTGGAAAACCCAGGGAAAGGCGGGTGTTTGTGGGAGGCACCAGGTGACTCAGCTCTTCACCCTCTCCCTGTGGGCACTGGTGTTACAGGGTGAGACACAGTACACAAAATGAAAATTCAACAACCCCATCAACTCTGATTTTTAAGGATACTCATTTCGTCATCATCATTATGTTCTGTGGTAAAAGCCACTTTAAGAGCTCAGCTAATCTGGGATTCTGTTGCATTCTTGCCTGAAAAACCATTGTTGATAAACAATTATTAAAGGAAAAAAAAAAGGAAGAGGCAAACAGAAATCCGTGTTTCTCCTCTCGGCCTGGGGTGGTTTTCAGTATCGTTATCACCAGAAAAGGGGAAAGACAGGCTCTGTGGTTTTGGTCCCGAGGCCTGTTCTCTGGCCCAAATCCAGGGGTGTAATCCAGCCACTTCCATGCTCTTGAGCTTTCTCACCTTCCCAAACACCCAGGCCACATCTGACTTGCCTTGGAGGTTTGACTCCTGGTTGTGCCAACTGATGGATCACAGGGATCAATCACAGCTGGCTGAGGTCACTGTTGGGTGGTTCCAGTCTGGGCGAGCAAGGCCCAGTGCCCAGGAGCAGCCCCTCATGCCCCAGTGACCAGGCTCCCAAACCTGAGCTGTGCATCCATTTGGGAGCAGAGCCTGGCCCATGGCTGGGGAAGGATTGGGAATCCCAGTGTTACACTACTTCATGGCATTCGATAACAAATAAATCTCCACAAACCACATGGGGAGGGTTATTGCTCCAGCACATATAAAGGAGATGCTGAAGTGACAGGGAACTTCACTTCCCACCTTTTGTGGGGGTAATACAAACCAGCAGAGCAGAAAGACATCCAGAACATCGTTTATCAAAGGAGCAACAGATTTTTCTGTCAAAGGAGAGATTTCACAAGGATATCTTTGGCCTGGGTGGATTCATGGCAGAACAATGAAGCGATGCGAGGGATACGCGACCATTTCTCAGAGTGTCGAAAAGCTTTTGAGAAGCTTTATAAAATTAGAGCTGCTTATGTTGAACATCTCAAAGGGAAAGGAGGGGAGAGGAAGTGCTTCCCCCATGCAGTTCTCCAGCAGCAGCTCCTGATTGTACTCAGTGGGAAACACGGAGCACTCTCAGCACCTTCCCTCCCACCGAGCTCCAGGCTCAGGGGAAGTTCAGCAATTTCCAGGACTGGGTCCTTGCTTTTGTTCCCCTTCCCTCTCTCCCTCCCCACATACTCTCCCCATCCTCCCTTCGACAATCACAGAAGGAAAGACTGACGAGAACACAGCAATTAAAGTATTTGAAGCCTTGCTACAGCTGCTCGAAATGCAAGCACATGAAGCAGCAGGATCTTGCTGGTGACATTTGGACCACAAATGAAGTCCCTGAGAGCAATAAACAATCAGGTAAAGAAATCTGGAAAGAAATTACCCAGCACACCTCATCTTCTTGGCCCCCGTGAGATCCATATAAAATGTGTTAATGCATCTGATTATGATCTAAATTATGTACACAGGCTCCTGCCAAGCACTCTGTGAAGTTTCTTTATTGTTAAGTTGGAAGCTGTTTAAGAATGGTCCAGTCATCATGTTTCAAACTAAATTTGGGAAAAAACCATTTTCCTACTTTACTGCTGGCTCAGAGCACGGGAGGAGGTTGGTATGTGGGTTTTCTCTGCTGAAGAAAGAGCAGGAGGAGTAGGGACAGAACAGAAGAAGAGTCACTCTGTTACCTGTCCTTTATTGTCAGCTCAGCTGTGTGGAATTACTGCACCCAGACATGCCAGAGAATTTCTGCAGTTCTCAGCTGGTTTTCTACATGTGTTTTTTCCTGAAACGGGGGCATAAACACCAAGGTGTTCCCATGCACACATTCCACAGGCCAAAAAACTTTGAAAGAAACATCTTTCTGGAAGAGTTCTGATGAGAAGGGCTGGCAAAACACCATGTGAGACTTCCCCCACACCTGTGAGGGCTACCTGAGCTGTCACTTATGCTGACAGTCCTTGTCCTGCTTGGAGGCAGGTAAAAAAGCTGGTTTTCTCCCTAGCATGCCATGCCAGGACTGGAGCTTTTACAAAAAACAGGGATACACACACGTCAGGTCCACACTCAGTACACACAACACACAGTATTATCTGCAAGCCTGACAACCTCATGCGTGGTGAAAACTCCACCAGTCCAACTCGTGCTTTCTCTTCTGCTGGTGTCTGACTGAGCCTTCCCTGCATGGATCAGCATCTCCTTCCCACTGCAGGGCTGCATTCCCAAGTTAGAAGCAGGGCCAAGGTCACCTTGCTCAGAGGACCTGGATTTTAAAAGGAGGATCCCTATATATAAAAAGTCTTCCATCCATTACTTCTGCCCTTCCCAACTCACAACAACTGCATAAATCTGGACTAAGCAGGGCTCTGTGGAAGTGAAATAGGCTATAAATGGCTCTTACAGACTTCTTTTGCTCTATACATGGATAGAAAGGGATACACATACATAAAAATAAACATATATGCCAGGTATCTGTCTGTACCTCACAGAATCCCAGAATGGTTTGGGTTGGAAGGGACTTTAAAGATCATCTTGTTCCACTCCCTGTCATGGGCAGGGAACAGCTTCCAATATCCCCATCCAACCTGGCCTTGGAAACTTCCAGGGATGGGGCAGGCACAGCTTCTCTGGGCAACCTGTGCCAGGGCCTCACAATCACTCTTATAGTAAAGAATTTCTTCCTAATATTCAATCCAACTTTACAGATCTGCAGGAAATTAGGGATGAAAAGTACCATTTCTAGCCACCATGGTAATGTAGTGGTTTAAGCACCAAAAAAAATGCTTTAATGTAGGATCACAGGCTGGATCCCAGCCAGGCAACATGCTTTTCAAGAAGTATTTATCTCCATAAAACACTTCCTAAACAACAAACTCAGTGCTTGAAAATAAAGCCTTGCTAAACAACCAGATTTTAACCTGGAATTCTGTGTGTTGGCATTCTCTGCTGCTCCAGGTGAGTCTGATTCCCTTACACAGCATGGTGATTTTCTCTCTTTTTAAGAAAAAAAGGAATTTTCTCTTTCAGTTTAACTTTGAGGCAAGATGGAAGACCACAGCCTGGCCTCAAAGACATGAGATCTTTTGAACTCCAAGTCAGCAGGCTCTCACAGGAGCTGAGCTCGAGGGCTGCTCTGGAATAAATCAAAAAGGATTTACTCTTTCACTTGAACAAGGCAGGAAAAAAACCTCCTTAGATACAGAGATATGGGGTTGGGGGTGGGGAGACGGCTACCAGGTTTAAAAAAATAATAAAAAAGGCAACTTAAGAATGCCACGATGGCTTGATCGTTGCAGTCCCAAAAGCTGAACATCATCCTGAATGGCTGGATTTCCTGGAGGAAATCACCAGCACAGTTCCTGAGCCTGCTGGAAGCAGTTCAGCTCAAGAATATATGGAGCAGATGCTCCAAACACGACTCACAAGGACACGGCACTCCTGGAGAAATCCTTTGACAGCAAGTCAAAACAGGGGCTTGAACTGGTCATGTGTCATTAGACATGCAGCTGTGATTTCTTCACAATTAGCAGAGTTCAAGGCCAAAAGGGACCTTGAGAGCACCTAATCTGTGCTATATCACAGCCCATCACATTTCATCCATGTTTTCCTAAGAGCAGGAGTCAGATTTAGCAGCCAAAATCCAACCTGAATAACGATGGTGGCTCCCAGTAACAACTCACGTGCTGCTGCACTCCAAAACTTGGGCTGACAGAGTAGCTTTGTGCAGGATGCAACTGCCTCTTGGTGTCCTTGTGTCCCCGTGCCAGAAAATGCCATTCCCTGGAGCAGGCAGGAATGACTCCGTGCTCCAGCCCCTTTGCTTTGCTCTTGACACCTTTGCTCAGCCCAAACTCATCAGCAGTTTTGACAATACTCCAGAGTTTGAGTCTGCCTGAAGGAGCTCAGCACAGGGCACAAAATCTCATCCTCTGGCTTACTTACAGGAGTGAGAAGAAAACTGGAGAAGGAGAAATGTGCTGCTGGCAGCAATTCCAGCCTCTGCAGTGAGATTGGAAGGCTCCCAGTCAGCCACACACCCCCGCAAGAGCTGTGCATCAGCACCCATGGACTAAGCCTTACATGGTGAAATCACCCCAATTACAAAGAGTCTGGGGACAAGAACCTGCCCAGTGAATGATGCAAAACAAGAAAAATATTCAGAGCCCAACTGCCCCCTGAGCTGTGTGCAGGGATTTGGATCCCAAGGCACCCAGACACTGAGCCAGAGAGTTCAGGCCATCAGTGACATTCAACACTGCTTTTAAAATCAGAATTTAAAACCGCTGAAACCAGAATATTGTGAAATGCTGCTTATTTGCCTGTACTTCTGCCAAATGAATTTGGCCAAAACTTTCAGCAATTAATAGATGATTAAATGAAAGAGTTGATGGCCAAAAATTATGTAAAGGGCTTGGTTAAGACTCCATGGGTGACACAGTACTGGTCCTGTCCTATTTTTACAAGCTTTCCTCATCTCACCATTATTTCAACTGGACTATGGGAAGGAGGAGAGCATTGCTTCAAGGGTGTGAGATGTTTTGTAAATTATGTTAAAATCCAACAAGGGAAGAAGCAACTTAACCCCAGGCATGGGGCAGCCTGACACTGCATCCCTCGTGCTTTACCTGTCGTCCCTCGGCTCCTTGGCTCAGACCTGTCCCACATCACACATCCACTCCTCCATCACCTTTCTTCGTTCTCCCAGTGCTGATCTCAAGGGTTTTCCTCCTGTTTAACAGAAAAACAGACAAAACCACATGTACTTTAGAAACATGTTACACGTGGCCTTGAGGCATCGTGCAAGAGAGGCTGTCTAGTGGCACACGGGCTGCAAACATTCCTTCCAGACCTCTCCAAACATGGATTGAGCAACCTGGGATAGCAGAAGGTGCCTCTGCCCATGGCAGGGCACAGAATGAGATGAGCTTTAAGATCTCTTCTCTCCCAAAGCACTCCGGGATTCTGAGATTCATAACACAGCCTTAAGACTGGAAGCTCCCATAGGTTTGACCATCTGGGCTGCTGAGGAGTAAAGGAGGCTGGAGGACACCAGTGGAGGAGACAGGCACAAATGAGACAACCTGGAAATGGGATATTTCAAATCTAAAAGGGATGAGACGTCACCAGCTCCCTGCTCCATCAGAGCGTCCAGGCATTCTCAGCTCCCTTTACACAAAGTACTTCCTCTACAACACCCGGCAATTGACAGCTCTCAGGTTGTATCCATTTGATTGTTTCCCACAAAAATATTAAATAAAATAATTAACTACCTTGCTCCATAAGTGCCAAGGTCAAAGAGAGCCACTGCAAGCCACCCAGACCTGTTCCATGACACACCACGAGCTCCACCCACCAGGTCCAGCCTCAAGCCCAGCAACTCCCAATGATTCTTCACCCAGCTTTTTCCCTAGCTCAAATCCTCTCTCAGCCACACTTCTGCTGCAAACAACTGTCTGATCTCAGCAGACAAACAAATAAAAAAATTAAAAGAAAATACCTTTTGTTAAGAAAAGCCCAAGGCTCCGGGATTATCCTTCGGCAGGCGACGCCTTGGCCGTCAGTGGCATTTCCTTTTGTTTTAGAACAAAAAGGACCATCCACATCCTGTCTTCATCCTCCTACACAGCCTCTTGGACAGTTAGAGTTTTGGCCAGCAGTACAAGCAGAGCATCCCAACTTCCCTCTCCTCACCCCGACTCTCACTAATGTGTTCCATACTCGCAGCCTCTCGCACAATCCCAGCTCTGCCGCCACTCCCGGCAGGGAGTCAGGGCTGGTCCTTGGGTGCTGGTGCTGCTTATAAAGGCTGCTGTCATCCCTTCACTTCAGCTGGCAAAACACTTCCCAAGTGCCCACATCTTTGAGATACAAAGAAGGAAACACGTCGTGATCGTAGCTCGTCTCTCCTGGCAGGCTGCAGGTCCTGGCGCGTTTCCATCCGCACACGGTTACAAAATGTTTGCAGAAGCAAGAACAGCCACGACCCTTCTATCCCTCCTTCCTTCCCTGACTGCAAAGTTTTTCCCAGAGCTCTCCAGAAATCACGAGTCAAGATGTTACTCAACAGCCCCAGCTGAGGATTTCATTTCAACATGACCTGCAAAATCCCCACTTCAAACCTCACCCACGCTACACAAACCCATCTGCACACAGCCCTCGCTGGCTCTTCCAGGTCTGGAAATGTTTTATGGCAAGCTTGGAATGCTTACAGTTTACAAAATAAAAATCTGCATTTTTTTCCAAAGCCACAATTATTCTGAATCCCTGAAACTCTGGCCACTTGGGGCAAAGGACTCAAGAAATCAGAGCATCTGGAAATGGGATGCCCAAATTTGTATCAGTCAAACAAACCATCCTCCTGGGAATCACAGAACGGTTTGGGTTGGAAGGAACCTTAAGGATCACCTGGTTCCAAGCCTCTGCCATGGGCAGGGACACCTTCCACTAGGAGAGAGCTTAGAGGTTTTTTTTTAAAAGCCTAATTCTAATGTAAACTCCAGAAAACCTCAGGCTCTTCATAGGATAAATGCCACTTCATTAATAAAGTGAAGCCTCTTCTCTAATAAACACCATATATCTTACATGGTGTAAAAATTCCAGCATATATTAATATTTTATTCTGATCACTGTCATTAACAGCAATAACAGCACCTCAGCACAGGCTCACTCCCCAAAAAAGGTGGTTTCTCCCTACTCTCCATCAGAGAAGAGGTGGCAAGTAGCTGTTATAAGTTCATTTCATATTTTATTAGTTTTCACAAGCCAGCTATGCTAAAAGGTTGCACCAGTAATTTAAACTGCAGTTGTCAGCAGAAGTGAAGGACATTGTGGGATACATTTTATTCCAGCTCTTTTATTGCTTGGCTCCTTGGAGTGATTCAAGCAGCTTAAGGATTTTAGAGGCACTGTCATAACAGTATCTGGCCCTTCGCAAGCTGCTACTTAAACAAAAACAAGACCCAAACCCCACAACTTTCAAAGAACTGGCTGGACCAGCAAAAGCTGTTCAAGACTCAGCAACTCCTGAATGCCACCAAACTGTTCCCTCACGGGGACAGGCACTTTCTGCAATGTTATTCCCACTTGGCAGAATGGGAGGGGGATCTGTAAAACAGGGTAAAGGCTGATTTTGGCAGCTCTGCCAAACCACAGGAACGTACACACGTCGTGACTCTCCCCCGTCAGCAGCCAGCAGTGCTCTGTCACACTTCTGCTGGGACACAGCAAGGCAGGTGACGAGCTAAGGACCAGAGCACAACAAGGCTGGCACACACCCAATCCAGGAAAGCCTCCAACAGCGCTGGCCAGAGGAGGAATGTTTTGAAGATTCCCAAGCCAGCAGGAGTCTGCTTTCTGTCCCAGCAGCACCACAGGGTTCGGCTGGACTCTTCCCCGTGGATAATCAAAAAGCCATTTAATTCCCATCAGTTGTTGCTTAAACTCAGGCACCAAGCCCTTCTCCTCACTACACCAAGCTGGTAGGAGATGCTGGTCTTCATCCCCACCCAGCTGCCCCAGACACCGTGGGGCTGGAGGGCAAGAACATCCCACTGCTGAGACGTCTGCTGGCTGCTTGCCGGGCAGGGAACTCGCTTCCAGATCCCATTATGAAAACTATCCTGGAAAAACGGAGGGAGATGTTACTTTTTGGGAGGGTGAACCAAACAGGGCCATTCTTGGTCAAAGCACTGCGTTACTTTGGACACCAGACAAATTGTGTGACTGAACTCAAGCCCTGTGTCCCCATCACCCCACAGGGTGATGAATTTTCTCGAGGTCCCCAACTCCTACCTACACCCCAGCAAGCCACGAAACACTCTTGGGTCACCTTATCCCACCTCCTGGGGTGCTTGCAGAAAGGGGGGCTCTAAGGTGACAAACCTGGAAGGGCTCACAGGGCCATGGGTTCACCTGCATTGATCCTGACTCAGCACAGAGGTGACACTGCTGGATCTGGGTCACTCGGTGCTCAGGGCAGAGGAGAGACATCCTCATCCCTATTCAACCTGGCCTTGAGCATTTCCAGGGATGGGGCAGTCACAGTTTCTCTGGGCAACTTGTGCCAGGGCCTCACCGTCCTCAGCCAGGAAGTCCTTCCCAATATCCCACCTAACCCTGCTCGCTGGCAGTGGGAAGCCACTCCCCCTTGTCCTGTCCCTCCATCCCTTGTCCAAAGTCCTCTCCAGCTCTCCTGGAGCTCCTTTAGGCACTGGAAGGGGCTCTGAGGTCTCCCTGGAGCCTTCTCCAGGTGAACATCCCGAGCTCTCCCAGCCTGGCTCCAGAGCAGAGGGGCTCCGGCCCTCGGGGCATCTCCGGGGCCTCTTCTGGGCTCACTCCAGCAGCTCCACGTCCTTCTGATGCTGGCAGCAGCTCTGCAGGTGGGGTCTCACCTGGGTGGGGCAGAGGGGCAGAAATCCCCCTCTCCTGCAGCCCACACTGGGGAATCAGCCCAGGACAAGTTTGGATTTCTGTGCTACCAATGCACATTGCTGGGTCATGCCCAATTTTCATCCACCAGTGACCCCAAATCTTCCTCAGCAGAGCTACTCTCCATCACTTCATCCCCCAGCCCCTATTCATACCCGATCCAGGGGCAGAACCTTCCACTTGGCCTTGTTGCACCTCATGATGTTCCAGCGGAGCTACTCACCAAACCTGGCATCCCTTCCCTCTGGATTATCAGATGATGCCACAGGAGAAGTCCTGGAGAATGGGTCATTCTCAGCTGTCCCCTTGCTGTGGGTCCCTTCACATCCCCCTTGGGCACATGTGGACACGGTGCCAGGAGAGCTCCATGTTTCCCAAAGCTAAAGATTCCCCCCCTGCCAGGCACAATGCCTTAAAACCTGTGAGGACAAGCAAACTTCACGTTCCAAAGAACGATCTTTCGAGCAGAGGGACAGTTCTTACACCTGGACTTGGGGATTTTGAAGTTTGGGAGCTTTCTTTTTTTAATGTATTAAAAAAAAAGCTTTTCAGGTCACCTTTGATGCAGTTGTGAAGGGGGAGGCTGTCAGATGGTGTCTTAGCAAGGGAATATCTGTTCCCTGGGCACGGACTCAGAGCCCTGAGAACTCCCTCTGGCACCTGCATATTCTGTGTTTGTACTCCAAGCCCCACGGACACTCCTTTGATGTGTTACCATGTGGTGAGCTGGAGCTCCTGAAGGTCTCTGGAGATCACAGGAATCCACGTGATGTGATGTGTTTAGTGAATAAGGATCCTTCCATCCTTTGAAACAGAACTTTGCTGTTGTTATCTTTTTCCAAGAACATTTAAATTGTATTTTTTTTCACGTCTGATGCAGAGAGCAGCTATGGAGAGAAGCCCAGGAAGGCTCCTCTGCTCCACGGGGAATCCAGCCCTGCTCTCACACACATGGTCTCCTCCTGGCCTCTCCAGCTCGCTGCTCCAATATAAACAAGACCTACATCCTCCTGGAAATTAAAACCAGCATCTCAGATATGTACGCAGATCTCCTTCTGCCCCGCAGGAAACAGGGATGGAGAATTTGCAGCCCCAGGTGGCCTGGAGCAATCCATGTTCATGGGGGCTGGGGAAGGCCAGGAATGGAACACGCAGCACTAAGTGGCATCTTGGGATATTTAATGCTCTCGGTTTTCTTTTCTGACCTTAGCTCTTCACCAGCCAGACAAATGTGTCCATTTTCTTCTGCTCATCCTTGCAGTGTCCACTGAAAAGCTTTTTCCTTTACCCTGGTCACAAAAACATTCCAATCTGCCTTTATCTCTCTCTTTCCTGACAATTATCTCCACTTGCTTTCCTATTTTCTTTTCTTTCAAGGCTCTTATCCAGGCTGTTTTTTTCCTTTCCCTCACCTGCCTGCACCACCATTATTTCTCCCACTTCAGATGTGCTACTGCCAATCTAAAATTTGGTTTCAGTACAGTTATTTAAGCTCATTCTCCTGCACTAAGGCAGACAAATATTGCAACCTAATACAGAAATATGCCCATGGAAATCATTCCTGGGATGCAATGCTCCAACCTGAGCTGAAAGCCAACATGACTCAGACACAGAGCAACACGAGCTCAGATCCACAGCTCCTGACAGCATTCCTGGCACCCCTGTGCCAAGTGCCATTAAGGAGATGCCAAAGTCCAGCAGACGTTTGGACAACACAAAACATTAAATCCAGCTCTGATATTTAAGAGCAGAAAGTTTCCCAGGCTCATTCAGGCAACATTTCCCATAAAACTGGCAACAAAACCATCTGGGTCCATTAACTGCACATGCTCCACAGCATTTGCTGTAGAATTGTTTATGCACAGAGGTGACCCAGCATATGAATACTCCAGAAAAGAATCAGGTAAAACAGAGCTGGAAATGAAGGAGTGTTTGGGGATCCTGTTGTTATGCCAGAGTTAGAGTGGGATAAAGCAGGAGGGGTCTACGGGGAGAGAAATCCCCAGAAAAAAACTCCAGAGAGCCCCTATTTACCTTCCACTTCAGCAAACAAATCCCACAAACAGGGAAATCAAAACCTGTTGTTGCAAGCAGAGAGAAAGTCAAAGATTTGACGATCCCGCTGTGAGAAAGGAATTTTAACAGGCTTGTGAAGAATAAACTGTTAGTTTCCTCCATAAACCTGAACAAAACCAATTGATTTCCCAGAAACAAATTGGGAAATTACTCCCCCCAGCCCCACAAGTCAAGTCCAAACCTGCCAGCAAAGGATTCATTTTTCCTGCTCTCTCCTTCTCCTGTACCTTCACAGACTTTGCCAGGCTGGGTTCAGACTCACAATCCAAAATCAGGCAGGTTAGAGATGCCCTAAAAGCTGCTGACTCACCAGAAGGGAAAGGGATTTAAGCTAATAATTTACCTCACAGCTGACCAGGAGCTTGCCAACACACAAAGCTGGGTGTAACTCATGCTGGAAATGCTCCACTGAAAGGTCTGCGTGTCCCCAGTCACCCCCTCCAGAAGACACAAGTTCCCTTTCATGCCCTCTTGCAGGAGACACAACTCTTGACCTTGGCCTCTGGATGGCCAAGTGACCACGTAAATCCCAAAGGGACAAAGATCCCCTTTTAAAATTCCTGAATTCCCTCAAGTCTGCCAATTGAGCTGAGAGGGCTTTGCATAGAGACAGTGGGGCTTGGCATAGGAATATAAGGAATGCACAGAGATGTCCAATGTGGAAACGAGGGTGGATAAGGAAAACAGGACATTTACTCTGGAACTGTTACTCCTAACATTTATCAACAAGGAGTAACGAGACAGAAGACAATATTTAGGTTGGATGTTAGGAAAACTTTCTTCACCAAAAGGGTTGTCCAGCCCTGGCACAGCTGCCCAGGGCAGTGGTGGAGTCCCCACCCCTGGAGGGATTTCAAAGCCGTGTGGAGGTGGCACCTGGGGACACGGGTCAGTGGTGGCCTTGGCAGTGCTGGGGAATAGTTGGACTCAATCTTACAGGATACTTCCCAACTAATGATTCCATGATTAGGACTTATTTTTGAGGGGAAAGAAGAGAAAGAAGTTTGGGGTTTTTTTCACTTATCTAACTCAGAAAAACTTTAAGAAACCACTTTGCACACACTTTGGAGGCTCAAGACATTGAGGGATACAAACTGGACCTTCAAATTAAGGTTCTCAGTGTCCCTCTTTACCTGAACCCACAAATATTACAAATCCCTTTCATCTTAAACCAGATGAATGGCACAAAGAATTAGCACAAAAGAGAGGGATGCTCAGCAGGGGCAAATGAACTTCTGCAAAGAACACAAGGCACATTAGAGTCTGTCTTGGCACAGTTCTTCCTCCTTCAGCAGGAAGAACATATAGAAGTAGCGACAATTCCCTTCCAGAAAATTGTCCTAAGCTTCCAGCCCACTGCCAAAATGCATTCGAAAGGAACTGGTCCAAGCAAGAACTTCCAGCATTTTACAGTGCAAAACCACCCTCTGTTCCACGATGGCATTTTGCTTTCACAGCAAAACAGGTGCCTTGAAATTTTATCTTCAAGACAGGGAATGGAAATTCCCATTGCTCACTTCCACCACACTGGTGTCACCTTCTCTGGATCTCAGCATTCCCACGGGTAAGGAAAAAGTAATTAGTTATGTTTCTCCCAGTAAACTGAGTTACCTGCTTCTAGCTAAAGTTCAACTTCCAAAGATACAAAGAGGCAGCAAATCCATCCCTTCCTGGGAATTTGCTCCAATGATTAATCACAGCCCATGTCTCCCTTTCAATGTCACCTTCCAAGCAGCTGGTACTTCTCACCATCCTCTCCGACGGACTCGGGCAGCTTCCAGCACCCTCTCCCCACAGAAGGGACTTGTGTTTTGGTCTCTCTCCTGACCCATAAACACAGTGGGAGAGTTAAAAAGTTCAAGTCTAGATATTTTCACCCTGATTCAAATGCTCCCCTGCTGCTCCTTCTGCAGGATCTCCAGCTTTTCCCACGTCTCTTCTAACATACGGATATCGGAGCTAAATAAGCTACTTGAACAGTATTTTCAGAAATGCAGTTTTAGGAAGTAACAACATCCTTTGTTCCCATTTCCCAGCTCACATGTCCATAGATGGCATTAAATACCTCTTATTCTGGGAATTGAAGCAGATTTGGCTGCTCAGTCCAACCACAAGTACCTCTGCACAGCAACTGTTGCTGGAGGGCTGAGCCCTCTTCCCCCGGCACAGCCCACTCTGCTCACTCCATCCTCCGGTTTACAAGTCATCTGGACTGCTCCAAGTCATTTATCATAATCTTGGAACGATTTATTACTCCATCAGTGTTGTGAACTCCACAGATTTTCTTGTTCTCCGTACTTGATGAAAATTACAACAAGAGGCAGGATGCGGCCAGGATGATCACATTTACAGCGCTCCAGCTTTATCACAGCCTTTCCATGACTTTTACTTCCTGTCCTGATGAAAAAAGAGCACAGACAGGGGCTGCACAATCTTCATGGCAGCTCTGATGCTGCCTAGTCACACAAAGCTGAATTTGTTCGGAGCAGCTCACGGACAACCCACTCCTCTCTATAAGAACAAATTTTACACTCAATTGCTTTTCACTACGGACAAGCGAAAATTGCTTAAGCAGGAGAAGTGGTCCTTAAAAAATGAATCTGCTTATCTGCTCTCCATCAAACAAAAATAACCTGAAAAACTAGCAAATCTAAGTATTTGCCCAGGAGATAAGACAAATCATCCTTCAATGACTCCCACATTTTCCTCCTGCTAGCTGAAACTCCTGCAGGCCTTTGTCACCACAGGAACGACGGTTGGTGCCACCAGTAACGATGTTTAATTCTGTAACTTCAACAAGTGCAAAAGCTTTATTAGAAGGTTGTTGAAGTCCAAGGCCTTGTTGCATTTTGTCATAGGCTCCACCTTTAAGTCAAAAAGGTTGTTTGCTGGTTTGGTTTGTTACAGAAGAACATCTCCTGCACTAATTCCTGCTGGGCAAACTGAGCTAAGGTGAGATGTCCGTTCATCTCAGCCGTTCTGTGATGAAAAATTTCCTGTATCAGGAAGACAGGTTCAAAATACTCTGTAAAGCCTCACCGTATTTATATTTCTTGCAGGTCAGCTCCACCTCCACCAAAAAGAAAGAGAAGGGTGTGATCTCCAGTGTCCTCCACGGGTCTCCAAGCCAAGAGCCCAATGCACCAGCCTGGTTCCTTCAGAAATACGACTTGTACCACTGTGTTTTCTGACACTTCTTCTAAAACCTTCTGAAGCAGTTTCAACCCAAATCTGGCCCAGGATGAAGCTCTCATGACACCAAGGTTGTCCTTCCACAAGGATATGAGCCTCAGTGGATGGACAAGGACCCCCAGCTTCTGCTAATGAGGGGATGCCTCAGGCTTTGATGCATCACAGAATCTCAGAATGGTTTGGGTTGGAAGGGATCTTACAGATCTTCCAGCTCTACTCTCTGCCATGGGCAGGGACATCTTCCACTATCCCACGTTGCTCCAAGCCCCATCCAACCTGGCCTTGGACACTTCCACATTTATATATATTTTATCATCTTCACCACCATACAGCTATGTATACATATATATTTTAACACACAGACACACACAGAGGGCAAGTCCCACTGAACTCCACCAATCCTGCAAAACCAGATCCAGCGTGTCCAGAAACACTGCTCTGGGAACAGTATTTCTGAAGAGATTGTTTCCAGCAGCTTCCCAAAATGACACAGTCTATGGGAACAGCAAGGAGAGGATCCAACTCGAGGGTGGTATTCAATGATGCTTAAGAAACACAGCTTTTCTCGCTCCTCCTCCTCCTTTTAACTCCCTGCCCCTATTCCCTCAATGTTTCCAAATTGGCCCAGCTTTGGTGGATTTTTATGGGAAGAGAGACATCTGCCAAACATCCAATCATTGCTCCCAACTGCAGGGGCACCGTGACTTGAAATGGTCACCGTGCCTTTACTTGTATTTATTTTTAATTTTAAGAAAGTGAATTTTCTCAGTCTCCAAAACAGCTAAGTGGCTTTCATTAGTATGCCCAAAAAGCACCAGCAAACAATTGTAGTTGGAATGTTCTAGCTAAAGTTTGACAGAATATGAACAAATGAACATGGGATTTTCAATCACAAAAAAAACTTAGGAATGCCACAATTTCCCCCTCCAAGATTAAGAACCCCCATCAATCCCCTCCCAGGGCTCTTTACCCACCCTTCTCTGCTGGTCTGTTTTGCTGCAATACCCAATTTAGGCTGCCTGCTTCTTTAGAAAAGACCTCAACAGTTTATTTGTCTACAGAAGTCACCTGCTTTGCATCCAAACCCACCAATTTTAGCCATGAAGGTTATGGTTCCACACAGCCACCCCAAAAAGTTTTAAATCATTCTCTTTAGATGCCCCTCAGACCGTGCACAGGATTTCTGAGCAGGCAGAACATGAATGTGTATTGTGATACACAATTAACATTTCCATAATCAGGATTTCACGTTACTCAAAAGCAATTTGGTGTTTGGGTTTGGGGTCTTTTTTTTAAGTCTCCAGCAAACCCTGAAGCTGGGGATGAAGGAGAAGATGAGCAGGTCACACACAGCCAGACGTGTGTTTTACATGATCCTTGCCCAACTCTGCTTCGCCATAGCCAAGCTACAAAAAATTCCCTCTCACAAAAATCAGATGGCACAGTAACCAAGCCCACCATGAATAATAAGGAATCAGAAGGGAAAGGGATGGAGGCAGGATGCTGATACAGTCTGATGCTGCCAGTCTTTTCAGCTCATTACTTGAGGCAGCCTGGGCTCCCCATGAGGTCCCATGAAGCACGAATGACTTAATCAAGGGACCTCCCTGGGGCTCAGGGAGATGCTCATGAATAACAGCATCAAATCAAAGCCTGGGAAATCAGTGGCACCCTATGGAAAACTGATGGGATCAGCTGGTAAGTCCTTAAGCTGTTAAGTGGTGCCTTGCTCCTGCCTTATACCAAAAAATTGCCCTGAGCAGAGCTGGAGGCACAAGGAATACTAAAAAGCCGAAAGTGGGGAGCTGGTTTCCAGAACTCTGCAGAAGGCTGATCCACACCTTTGGATCAGTGTCACGAGGGACAGGACAAAACATAATGGCTCCCCACTGCCAGAGGGCAGGGACAGATGGGATATTGGGAAGGAACTGTTCCCTGTGAGGGTGGGGAGCCCGGGCACAGGTTGCCCAGAGGAGCTGTCGCTGTCCCATCCCTGGAAGTGTCCAAGGCCAGGTTGGACGGGGCTTGGAGCAACCCGGGATAGTGGGAGGTGTCCCTGCCCATGGCAGGGGATTGGAATGAGATGAGCTTCCAGGTCACTTCTAATTCAAACCATTCCGGGATTCCACAACTCTAAGGTAGGAGTACATGTGCACATCTACAGGCACACAATTTCCAAAGTTTTAAGCACATTTTTCGAGTAATCTCATTTTCAAGCAAAACTGGACAGCAACTTTACAGTCATCAAGCCACTTGTGCGTACCCAGTGCTGCAAAATCTGCAACGACTTCAAATTCTTTACTATTAACACATTCTCCATATTAATCTTCCCCAAATGATCCATACTGGAAATTTATGTATGACCCTGTATTAAAATCCACTGTAACTGTGTCTCCGAGCATGTCATGGAGCTTAAATACAGGCGAGCAGAGGGCATTAAGAGGCTGCTGAGAATCATTTTCTAGTACATTGGAAAGGACAAACTGTTTTTATGAGTGTGTGTTTTACAGTCTGTTTTTTCAAATTAAATCTAAAATAGTTCCCAGATGGAAGCTGTATCATTTCAACTTCAATCTAAGGAATATTTTCTTGTAAAAAACAAAAAAAAAAAGAGGCAAAACTTCAGAAAATCTGACTCCACAGAAAGTGCAAGAGCATCTTGTGTTGCTTGGAGAGGACTCAGAGACATGGTGAAAAAAGCCTTGAGACTTTTTTCAAGCTAAGATTGAAATAATAAGGAAATAGTCCTAAAACAGTGGCATCAAAGTTTGTCCTTAATTCCACAATGTGTGCATCAGACTGTGAAAAATTTCTTTACAAAGCTCCAGGCATCCATGAGGCTGCTGGAGTGGGAAAAGGATTCCTTTGCCCACAGTGTTTTTCTCCACTGCCTCCAAGCAGCTCTCCTTCTGCAAATCGATATTTCCCATTATTTTTAAGTATCCCATATAGCTAGAACAGGGCTCTAATACTCTTCCCAACTCACAGCACCTCCAAAGCTTGAACTCAGCTTTTCATGTGCATCAGCAATGCCTGATGCCAGGCGTGGAATCTCTGATTCCAGTGCTGCAGAGGTGATGCAGATCCCTCTGTTTTTATCAAGCAAACTAATACTTGGAAAAGCAGAGAAGGACACAGGAGATGAAAACAGGATCCTTGGGGTTGTACTCCTGAGGCACAATGAGGGTAGAAGTGCAATCAGCACCTGGCTTGATTTGCATCTCCCACGTATTGCAAGGATCACAGGTATCTGTAATTTGGTCAGGACAAATGTAGGAGTGGCTTGATTACAGGAACACAGGGATGGAAACAACAGGTCCCTTGGCAGCTTCCAGCTCTGGTGGTCCCTGGCTGCTACAGGGTAGGGAGGAATAGAAGGGGAATCACTATAAACACCTGCTCTTCCACAGTGGAGAGGGAACAACTCCTGTGCCCTACCCATGAGTATGGTTTGGTCTCACTCCCAGCCAGCCAGGATGGCCACACGCCTCTCCCCAACACCTCCTGGTGTCCTGGCCATCTCCTGGGCAAGAAACCGTGGCCATCCATCAGATCAACAGCAGCCCAGCACTCCTCAGCATGTCACCCTCCAGCCCTCTGCCAGAGCCAGATCCCTAGAGATCACCAGGGAACAGAGCAGAAACAAATACCTGTGCTTAGAAAGAAATAACTGGGATGAACTGAAAGCACATTCACATTTCCTGCCCTTTACTCTCCTCATTTCCTCACTGTCCACTTCATCTCCCACCTGTTACTGCTGTTCTTACTCCAGTTTCTGGCTCCTATCCCAACCCTCTTAAATTCATCATCCATTATAGAATCACAGAATATCCTGAGTTGGAAGGGACCCACCAGGATCATCCAGTCCAACCCCTGGCCCTGCACAGACACCCCAACAATCCCACCCTGTCCCTGCGAGTGTTGCCCAAACACTCCTGGAGCTCTGGAAGTCTTGGGGCCGTGACCATTCCCCGGGGAGCCTGTTCAGTGCCCCACCACCCTCTGGGGGAAGAACCTTTCCCTGATATCCAGCCTAAATCCCCCTGACGCAGCTCCAGCCATTCCCTGGGTCCTGTCCCTGGTCACAGAGAGCAGAGATCAGAGCTGCCCCTCCATGGCCTCTCAGAAGGAATTCTCCAGCCACCTTCCCTTCTCTTCGAAGTCCTCCTGCCAACACCAAATTCCAATCTATATTACAAATTCTGCTGGGCACAGGGATCCCATTACAGCAAATTATGAAAATATTGCCTGTACTTTGCAGCTTAGAGAGGATCAAGTTATGCCCCAGCTCAGGACCCTGTCAGTACCGTCAGGAAAGCTTCACTCTGCCTCATGAGGGAAAAATCCATTCTGGACAAACTGGAGAGCTGGGAGGGAAGGGAAGAGTTTTGATTGAAAAACAATCTCATGACTGGGTAGAAATAGTGCTGTCAACAGCAGCATGACACACCATGCCAGAAGAAGTTATCCCTTCTCCAAATAATTTTAGGCAGCGCAGTCAGGAGTGGCACCACCAGCTTATTCCACGCATACTCCCTCCTAAAATCAATTTTCCAACCGCACACCCATAGTTCATCTGCCAAGTGGCTGTGTCTTTCCTGTATTCACAGCTCTCACTCACCTCAGTGGGAGCAGGGAGCTCTGCCTGGAGCTGGGATTAAACACAGACATCTCCAAGCAGGGATCTTTCCCCTCTCCATGTCACCGATCCCAGTCTTTGCTGCCAGAATCACTGAACAAGTTCTTTAAACCGCAACCTCACGTGAGGTTCCGTCAGCAGCCGCAGCACAAAGAACAGGTTTCCATATTAATTTCTGCTCCCTGAAAACCCTGGGACTCAACAAGACCAGAATAATAATACCAATTACGGATATTTGATGCAGTAATTTCAGAGCCAATTAACATAATGAACCTCCGCCTCTTTCAGATAAGCAATCTGAGAACACTCGAGTTAAAGGTGAGGGGCTGAAGCGCAGAACAAGAATGTTAAACACTGATTACAGGAACGGAACTGGCAAAGATTTCCACACAGCCCTTCCTCAAAAAAAAAAGCCCCCAGACCCCCTCCGCCTCTGCACACACCCAGAGGAGGGCCCGTGGTATTTGTTATCTGTATTTTCATGGCACACTGAGGGATTAGAGCTGGAAGCTTTTTATGACAAAGCTCCTGAGCCCACCCAAGCCTGGCAGCTGAGGATTCGGAGGCAGGAGGGCAGCGAGGTGTCCTTGCAGGAAACAAGGGAAGGAATAAGCAGCAAATCCTGGGTGAGAAGCAGCACATTCCTCCTGCTGCACGATCAGAGAATCACCTGCACCAGAGGAGCAGATCCATCCCTCTAACAGGGAATACCTGGAGCCCCGTGTGCTGTTTGTTCCACGCTGTGCCCTCTGCAAAATGCGGCCAAGGAGGCTACGGAGGGCCCACACTTGACACTTCAAACCCACACTTCAAATCATCACAGAATGGTTTGGGTTCAAAGGAACCTTGAAGATCATCTTGTTGAAGACTCTTTAAAAAATCAAGTCCCCTGCCATGAGCAGGACATCTTCCACTATCCCAGGTTGCTCCAAGTCCCATCCAACCTGGCCTGGGACACTTCCAGGGATGGGGCAGCCACAGCTTCTCCAGGCAACCTGGGCCAGGGCCTCACCACCCTCACAGGGAACAATTCCTGCTCAATATCCCATCCAATCCTGTCCTCTGGCAGTGGGAAGCCATTCCCCCTAGTCCTGTCATCTCAGGACCTTGTCCAAAGTCCCTCTCCAGCTTCCTTGGAGCCTCCTTAAGCACTGGAAGGGGCTCTATGGTCTTCCTGGAGCCTTCTCTTCTCCAGGCTGAACATCCCCACCTCTCCCAGCCTGGCTCCAGAGCAGAGGGGCTCCAGCCCTTGGAGCATCTCCATGGACTCCTCTGGACCTGTGCCAACAGATCCATATCTGTCTTGTGCCAAGGACTCCAGTTCTGGAGGAAGAAAAGCATCACACAACCATTTAGCACACTAAGTGCTGGCAAAAGAGCTTCTCTGTGACTTCCCTGGGACATAAATTTTTGTGCCAAATCAGTTACCAGACCATTAATGCTTTGTGGGTGAACACGAGAATTCGCCATGGATGTGGGACAACTGCACTGAGCTGGCCAGCAGGTACCAGAGCAGTCCAGGCCTGTCCATTCGGGATAGCCTGGATTTCTCCAGCTGGACATGGAGCTCAGAGAGCCCCAACAATCCAATCCGAGCCTGCTGTGCCTTGGGAAGGGAACTTGAGGGTGGCAGGGCTCAGGCCACCACTGTGAGAATGGGCTGATAAAGGCACACCACAGTAATGTGGATTTCCTGCTTTTGAAGCCACAGAAACGGTCTCAGTATTTTTTTTCTCTTCTTAGAAATTAACTAAAAGTGTCGGTATGGTGAGTGCAAATGGCACGGGAAGGAAGCAGAAAAAACATAAGGAATTAAATCAGGGCACATGACCTCTGCCTACACACTGAACCTGTCTCCTCATCCATCATCCCTCATCGAGGACACTTCCCTCTTTTGCTTCCAACTCCATCACACTCCTCATTCCATTTCTCAGACAGTTCCTATACATTTGTCCTTCTCTCTCTCATTAGAAAAGTGCTCCAGGAGGTTCCAGTAAATGCATTAGGATTTCTTCCTCTACTCCTTTGCGTAGAGTCACCCCAAAACGTTCATCCTCCCCGAGGCTCTACACAAGAGACCCATAATACCCACAAAAAGGACACAGCCCAAGAAGAACAAACCATAAACATAAAAGACCCAAAACCCTGGCTGGGATTAGCCCAGACACTTGGAGTGCACAACATGTCCATGGCAGGGGGTTGGAACTACATCATCTTTAAGGTCCCTACAAACCCAAACCATTCTGTGATCCTATGATTTATTCTCTTGGGCAGAAAAGGCTCCATCCCATTTAATAACCATAAATCTCACAGTTCCTCAAATAATACACTCTGTAGACACATAAAATATGAGTCTAAGCCTGTGAAATGAAGAGAGTTTTATGAACTAAAGCTTGTGCTCTGTCATGTGGAACCAAAAAAATCTACCCCATGATCCAGAAGAGGACAAGGACCAAGGATGTGTTTCAATGAGCATCGAATTCATAAACTGATCAAAATAACGTGGTTTGATTTTCAGACAACAAGGTCACACCAGTACAATCTGTGTGCAGGAATGGCCACAGCTAAGCCTTGGGTAAAACTATGGCTGCCCATCCCTGGAAGTGTTCAAGGCCAGGTTGGAGAAACCTGGGATAGTGGAAGGTGTCCCTGCCCACGGCAGGGGGTAGAACTCCATGAGCTCTAAGGTCCCTTCCAACCCACACCAACCTGTGATTCTGTGATTCTAAGCTCAATAACCACCTCCAAGTTGTCACATCAAACACAGCCAACAGGAATTCTGATGTTTATTTGGCTACAGACTAAAAGGGAACCAGGCTGAACACGCCGAGGGCCCCTTGTCACTGCCTCAGTGTACAACTGGAAGCACCAATTACCAGAATTTTGAGACACCTGAAGGCAATAATTAGGCCAATTAAGGCAAGAAAGAGCTAAATGACTTGCCCAGGGGCACGGAAAGGCAGTGACCGAGGAATGAGTGGTGTTTAGGAGTCTTGCTTTCCCCTGTCCCCCAAGCTCTTGACAGAACCCCTACAGACAAATTCACATGGTAGCTCTGGGGTGAGAAAGCTGTGCTGCAGCCAAAACCAACTCTCTGCCCTCTTCCTCCCTCTCTGCCCACAAAGACAAGAGTTTTTGATGAGTGATTTCACGCAAAATGTACAACTTCACTTCAACCGGAAAGAAACCAAACAGAAATCCCTCACCCCCAGTGCTCAGGGCACCCGAATGCTGCTGAAGGTCCATGCTCCTTTGTGAGCCAGCAAAACTACAAATAGGAGGAAAAAATCCAGTTTCTCATGTGCTGCAGCAGCAGGAAGCACTGCCAGGGATCTCCCAGCCAGGGATCTCCCAGCCCAACCTCAGGAACCCCACTGCTGTGGCAGGTGAGGCTGGCCTGACCACACAGCTTCCTGGGGAAAGCACTGCAGGGAGCAGAGCAGGATAAAGCTTACAGGACTGCACTGCCTCTGACTGAGGTATCCTGATATTCCAATCACCCTGGAGGCAGGAATACCTAATTAATAAGGAGTCATGGGATCTAAGTGAGCAGTTAGATATTTTGGGTTAATTTAATTACTTCACCTCAAAAGCATCCCAAAGTTCCAGCAACAAGAGAGTCCCTTTACAGCATCCCCCAGTACAGCAATACTTACACTACCTGTATTCCAACCTCTCCTGCAGCTCCTGACATCTCCAGCGGTTCAGATTTCCCTGGGAGAGATTCCTGGCAGCCTCGCTGGTTTTCAGTGTTAGGATGCAATAAAAAAGGAAATTCATGAATTGTCTGCAGCAATTTGAGGGAGATTTGTGGCCATAGCAACATTACTATAATCTATGCTGCAGGGAACAAAAGCCACTTCGATCACGTTGTTCCCACCCTCCCCACCCCAGCCCTAGGGCTGGATAAGGCTGTCCAGACACTCCCAGATGCCCACATGTGCTCTCCCCTGGCTGCCCCTGACGTGAAATCACTGACAAGGGGACTTCAAGTGACTCTGGAAGGTTGTCCAGCACATCCACCATCCAGACAGAATACCCCAAGCAAACACCCTCCACAGACCACATTACTGTGCTGGTTTAGGAAGGGGAGAGAGCCTGGTTCTCCCGATTGTCCACCAAGCACCAGCCATCCCACAGCTCCCAGTGAGGAGCACGTGACAGCGCTGACTGGGCTGGGGATGAGCTGAGGACGCTCATTGTGCTGGTAAGAAAATAAACAACTCACCCTGGCTTTACCGCTGTCGCTGCCACGTGGCTGCAGGTCCTGTCCCCTCCCTGTCACTCACTACATTTCCTTACTCTGAAATTCATCCAGACATCTTTAAGCCTGGATAGTCTCTTGCAACTCTTTCGTGCCATGCCTAGCTGGGGGTCTAAGCTCCACTCAGGCCCGCAGGCACTCCTGTAATGCAAATAAAACAATGAATCAAACCACTGAAGAATTAATCTAACAAGCTGCCTGCCTGCTCCCTGTGCCGTATGGCTCCCACAAGGAAGATGCCTCGGGAGAGGCCGGTCTGCCCAGCGAGCTGGAGGGAGAGATTCGTATTAATGCTCTCACTATTTTTAGCTTCACAAATCAGGGAGAGCTGACTTGTGCTTCCTGCCCCCAGCCACAACATCTGGGCTCTTTATGGTCATTCAAGCTCTTTTCCCACAGCACAGAGCCTGGAATGTGGCAAGGTGGAGCACTGGGAGCGGGGAAGAGGCAGCAAACTTTCCAAATTAGTAGCAAAGAGCAGAGGGCTGCAGTAATTCCACAGCTGGGATAACTCAGCAGCAGTGATTACAATCTGCCCACTTAATTTGGCCCTGCAGTTTCTATTAGAGGCACAGTAGGAGGAAATTCTTGTACAGTAGTTACGGCAAGGGACGGGTGTCGGGTGACTGGGGTTTGATTCCCAGCTGTGCCTCAGACCTTCTGCACAACCTCAGGGAATTTGCTTCATCTGCTCCGGTTCCCTGGCTTGCAGCATTCCTTGGGAATTCACAAGGGATCTCACAGGTCGCAAATAGCAACTGAGAGTAGAAATATAATCAAAAGCTACTTCCTGTTCAGCAGGATGTAAGGCATCTTACAAATCTGTTTGTAACACGACCAAAAGACTGAACTACTACACAAAATTGATTGATTGGCGTCTTCCAAGCATCCCAGTTTTACAGGAAGGAAAGGGCACAGCCATGCTGAGCCATTCCCATAACCCCACACTACCAGGGAACTTATTTGAGAACACATGTCTTGATAGTCTCAAATGATGATCTTGGGAGACAGGAAAGATTAATCATCGTGTGCTGGTCTGACTTCAACTACTTCATAGCTCTGACTCTGAAATAAAATCTGAGCATGGGAGCAAGAAATGCCAGGAACATACAAGAACTGAAACTTGAAGCTTAAAAAAAAATAAAAAAGAGCATTGAACCCCCACAAGTTAAACACAATAAAAGAATGAAAGGAAGGAGGAAAGGGTGCTTATTGCTGACCCTTCAGTCATGCAGCTCTGAAGTCTGGGGATTTTTTGGAAGAGAACATATTCTCGTATCCAGGATCTCCTGCAGTTTTTTCAGAGCAGGGGTACTTCTTTGTACAACACTCTGAGATCCTCAAAAAGGAGGCCCCAACTAATTAATAATAACCTCCCAGTCCAAAACTCTCACTCCACATCGACTGTGAATTGTTGAGACAATGTATTAACTCCTCACAGGGGCTTCAACCAGAGAAGCAATGTGGGTAATCTGGAATGAAAAGTTGTGGTAGAAATGGGAACCCCTTGGCAGCATCTTCTCCCACCACCTTTTCCATATCCAGACCCACCAGCAGCACAGGGATCCAATTAGTCCATCAGCAGGTTTGTGTTACGGGATCAGTGGCTCAGACCCTTGGAAAAAGGCAGTGTCACAGCAACAGACTGAAGTCACCACGTGCCAGTTTGAAGGCAAAACACGTAGCCGTGATTAAAGCAGGAGGCCAGGAAACAGCCCCAGAGCTCTGCTCTGCTTTCAGGGGGAAGTGTCACGAGCAGCACTGGTGACACTGACCTACTTATCCCCACAAAAGGGCCACAGAAACAGGCAACAACCCCATCCCCTGGGCTGCTGCTGTGCCCAGCTCCCACAGCACCGAAATCCCTCTGGAAAACACACTATAAGGAATAGAACAGGTGGGACCTTCCAAGGCTGCTCCAGTTTTCACAGAAATAACTGCTATTTCTGCCACTGTGTTACACAAGGGCAGAGCTGGAGCAAAGCTGTGTTTAGGAAATGCCATTTGCACCTTTGCCTTCCAACAGCACCTCTGTCCAATAATCTCCCTAAAGCTAAAACCCTTCTGTAATCATTCCAGGAGGAAAGGGCAGACAGGCTTCATTTTTTCAGGATGAAAGCTTGCAAAGCTGCAGGAGTGTTTAAAAAAATGATCATTCACGCTCGCCAATCCAAACACAAACCCACACACAAGGACAAGGGAATGCTGAAGAGGAAGAGCCCGTGCAGCGAGCAGCATCCCACAGCTCCAGCCTGCTCCTCCAGCCAGAGCCATCCCCTGAGTGATCCATACATGGAGTCAGGAGAAACAGCAAAAGAGCTGAAGCCCATCCATTTGGCAACTCAGGAACACACCAGATACAAGCAGGATACCAGGATGAGCCTAAATCACTGCAGCACCTGACAACCCCTCCAGGGCACCTGGTGAGGTCTGAATCAAATCTTGACTTGTGGCTTTGAGTCATGTTCAGAAGTTCAGTCCTAAAGGAGCCCTTGGAAACAGCAAAAAGGTAAATGATAACTCCACAATTACAAAGAGACAAGGCAACACTGATTAATTTAATTAATTTAATAGTGTGGCCAGCAGGACCGGGGCAGTGCCCGTCCTCTGTGCTGGCACTGCTGAGGTACCTCCACTCCTGAGGACACTTCTGGGCCCCTCACAACAAGACAGACATTGAGGGGCTGGCGCGTGTCCAGGGAAGGGAACAGAGCTGGGGAAGGGGCTGGAGCACCAGGAGCGGCTGAGGGAGCTGGGGGGGCTCAGCCTGGAGAAAAGGAGGCTCAGGGGGGGGCCCTTCTGGCTCCGCACAACTCCCTGACAGGAGGAGGCAGCCAGGGGGGCGGGTCGGGCTCTGCTCCCAGGGAACAAGGGACTTACAAGCACAAGAGTGGGAGCCCAACAGGTCTCTTGTTTCATTTTCAAGGAAAGAACTTCAGAAAACTCTTCCAATAAAAGTTTCCTGAACATCAGCCACCACTTCTGAGTCAACACTCCGGCAGCAGATTCCTCCTCTATCCCAGCTGATGGTGTGATGGCTCTGTCCTTGCCAAACACCTGCTCGTCAGAAGTGAAGCCGAGCACTTTAGAGCCTGAAACAGACTCTGCAAACATGTGAATCCACCATGCAAATGAGCCATTTGTTCAGGCTTCACACACAGCAGCCCATTCCTTGTTCCTCCACGGATCTGCCACTCGGCAGCAGGACACGGCCTTGGTGGCTCCTGGGGATCACTCTGAGCCAGGGAGGCACAACTGGAGCCCTCAGAGCTTCACTCAAATCACTCAGCCCTGGATTCTCCTAAATCCTGGCCACCAGGAGCTGCTGTGCCCCATCCCAGAACCTAAGGCAGGGCCACGGGTGGGGAACAAGTGCTACAGACAGTGCACATGGAATACACACTCCGGAGCTGCCAGAGAGCCTCTGTTCCCCCCAGTCTCCCGAAGACCTGACACGCTGATGATGTCTGGCATGGAACTGCTCCGAGGTGCCACCAAGCTGGGCAGTGACAGGCGGCTGCCTGCCATTAACGCCGCGCACCGCTGGCTTCAATTAAAACGCTCAATTTCCCACGACACGGGGGGGGGCTCCCCGTCTGCTTTGATTTTGTACCACACACTTTACACAGCACAGACTTCTCCAAACACTCTGCCGAATTTCACACAATCCCAGGATCGTTAAGGTTCCAAGAGTCTTCCAAGATCACCAAGTCCAACCATCAACCAGCACTGCCACCATGCTCATCACTAAACCACATCCTCAAGTGCCACATCCACACGTTTTTGGTGACTTCACCACTGCCCTGGGCAGCCTGTTCTGATGCTTTACAACCCTTTCCATGAATTTTTTTTCCCCAATATCTAACCTAAACATCCTGTGGTACAACTTGAGGCTGTTTCCCTTGCATTGAAGAAAAATATAACCTGGGAAACTTTACATGACAGAAGCAATTGTGTTGTGGGTGGTGGGAATTGGATCGACTGGGGGTGTTCACCCAGAGAAGAGAAGCATCCAGGGAGACCTCAGAGCCCCTTCCAGGGCCTAAAGGGGCTCCAGGAGAGCTGGAGAGAAACTTGGGACAAGGGATGGAGGGACAGGACAAGGGGCAATGGCTCCCCATTGCCAGAGGGCAGGGTTAGATGGGATATTGGGAAGGAATTCTTCCCTGTGAGGGTGGGGAGGCCCTGGCACAGGGTGCCCAGAGCAGCTGCGGCTGCCCCATCCCTGGAAGTGCCCAAGGCCAGGTTGGAGGGGGCTTGGAGCAACCTGGGATAGTGGAAGGTGTCCCTGCCCATGGCAGGGGGTTGGAATGAGATCTCTTTCAGGTCCTTTCCCACCCAAACCATTCCATGATTCTATCACAAACACAGCATTTTGCTCCTTCAGCCACTTTTCTTTTTTCTGTCTGTAACAAGAAACAGATACACACAAAAGGCAACTCAAAGCCATTTAGCTGACCTAAATAATGGCAATTTCCTGGAAATTTCACTTAACTACTTGGGAATTTGCAATACCTCAAGCAATCAACACACAGTGCCCCACAGATAAACGCTGGAGGCTTTAACTTCACTATCTGAGACAACCCTTCCCTGTGCTCGTCTCGGAGAAGCACCAGCTGTGGAAAGAAGGACCACAAGACCGAAAATCTCAGATCTTCTTTTGGTTTTGTGTAGCTTCTAGAAAGAAGCACTTCCAGCCTCCTGAAACTGCAAAGAATCACTAAAGAGAATAAAACCAGTTCCTTGCTTTCACTGTCTCAGCCCAGAGTCCCACATCCTTAGAATGAGACATCCCACCCTAGACAGGTGCACATGAACTTGAAAACTCAGCATCTCTTAGGGATCTGGACTCATAAAGAGGTAACATTTTGTTCAGAAAAGGAAACTGAAATGGGAATTTCAAGGTAACAGCAGACAGGAGTAAAATATCCATTTTATTACATTTTTATATATTAGCCTCAACTGTGCCTGGTTCTGCCAACACAAGATGTTTGACATGCCTCAAACATGAATACCTAAGAGGTTTCAGTATTTGTCTTGGATTCCTCCTTAAAAAAAACCAAACCCAAACAAACAAACCAGTTTTTGTAAAGTCTAAAGTTGCAGCCATGGGATGAAGAAATAGAGTTAGTAAGGTATCACCTAAGGCAATGTATTGCTTTTGAACTTTTTTGCTCACCAAAGGAAAGCAGCCTCATTCCCTCTCCCCTAAAATCTTAAACCACGTGGGATTGCATTTTTAAAATGACTTAATGGATTAAAAACACATACGTATAAGTTGAGAAATATACAGCCCCCTTGTCTCTCTTTTGGTGCTGATTTTAGCATTGTCCCAGCACTTGTGCTGAGGGAGCCCAGTCCTTTGGATGGTGCAGGTTTCCACTGGCACCACTTCCCCAGCCACCCTGAGCCACCTCGTGACCAGAACCTGGAGTCAAAACCTTTTGGGGTTTGTACTTCCCATGTTTTCATTTCATATTAAGACCTGGACACATTGGCAGGGGAGGGAATTTGGCACGATGACACCAATATTTGAGGGGAAAGACCAATCAGAGAAAGATCCTGTGACAGGCAATAACACTACAAAAAAAAGAGTTCTGAGGCTCCAGCCAGGACTACAGAAAAAGTCTCTGAAAAGAAAAAGCAACACTTTTATAGTCAAGCGAGACAAAAACTAGAACAGGGATAATAATCCTGCCGTGGGAAGACCAATTATTACCAGCAAATTTAATGACAATATTATTGTGCTCTACTGCACCATGAACAGAGATGGCCCCAAGGACGTGGTCCATGGGCACCATCCTGGGAGAGTGTCCCTCACCTGGAAGGGCTCATTCCCACAAGGAGAGGTGACAGAAGGAAAAACAAGTGGTTAAATGACAGGGACAAGGACAAACCCAGGGGCTGTGCCTACAATAGTGAGTTAAACCATGCCAGAGTGGATCCAAACAATTCAAGGTAAGGATCAGGACATGGCATGGGCTGGGGAACGTCCTGAAAGGGAGCTGGGACCAAGCTGTCCTGATTTGGAAGCTGAAAGTTTAACAGGGTGATCATGGCCAGGCTGTGCCACGTGGGCTGAGGCCAGGAACAGGGCAGGAATGCCACAGCCTGACTGGCAGTCATAACCAGTGACATCCCAGATCCAGAGCTGCTCCCTGACAGACTCCAGGGAAGTGCCTGGGGCTGGATGTGGAGGAGACAATGAGCAGGTGAATAATTCTGTGGGGGAAAATCCTCCAATGCCCCTGCTCACACAACTCTGAACAGGAAAACATCAACTCCTCCAAAGAGAGAATATGAAGTTGCTTCACATCCTCCCCCATGGGCAGAAACTGCTCTCCACGGGATCAGACAGGACTCCATGCACTGCCTGTGACACTCTGATCCCACCACAAGAACAAAGAGCACTCACTGCAGAGGTCCTGCCAACAGGCCACCACTGGTGACTAAAACACTTTATACAGGAAAAGATCTGAGAAATCTCTTTCTTTGAGCAGTTCTGGAAACACTTCAAGCTGTTCTACACTGCATATTCCAGCATCACCCCGAGACACCTCAGCTCCAAGGGAACAAGCTTTGGGCTTCTAGTGGGGCCCAAAAAATCTCCTAGCTTAAAGAAAGAAATAAAATTAAATAGAAGAAAAGGAACTAATGCTTCTCTTCTTCCCCAAACCACTCTGAAACCAACACATAAGGCTGAAGAAGTGCTAAGAACCAGCACACTGAGCCTCCCTTATCCAGTACAGGTAACTAAAGGGGCCTTACACGAGAGCTGGAAAAAGGACTTTGGACAAGGGCATGGAGTGACAGGACAAGGGAGGAAGGCTCTGGGCTGAAAGAGGGTAGATTTAGACAGGATATTGGAAAGGAATTCTCCCCTGTGAGGGTACTGAGGCCCTGGCACAGGTTGCCCAGAGAAGTTGTGGCTGCCCCATCCCTGGCAGTGTTCAGGGCCAGGTTGGATGGGGCTTGGAGCAACCTGGGATAGTGGGAGGTGTCCCTGCCTGTGGCAGGGGGTGGAACTGGATGAACTTTAAGGTCTCTTCCCACCCAAACCAGTCTGGGATTTTATGATTATCCATTGTGCTGAAATCAATGCCAAGACAGTAATTCCCGATGCCAATCAAAGCTGTCCATACAAGTATCAGGCAGGTAAGATATCAACTTATGAAACAGTCACCACATTCAAACTTGGTAATTTATTCCAATTAAAACGCAGTGCTGTAATCCAGGTGGAAAGGATGACTACTCAAGGTAAAATAGACAAGGTCTAATGTTAAGAGGGGCTTTTACAGAGAGAAATTGTATTTAATCTGTGGTGCTTGAGAGCAGTGGCAGGGCCCTCTCTTCTGCTCACACTTTTCCAACACCATCTGCTCGAGTTCAGCTCAGTGCAAGTGTTCCTCTCCTTGCAGGAACTGGAGAAAGAACAAGATTTAAAAGTCAATACCTACAAAAAGAACAGCAGCTTGAGATGAGGAAATTGCCTTAAATTTCATTTCTCCCAAGTACCTGCAAAAGCACCAGCTCTCCCCTTCACTCAAAGATCTCAGCACCTGTTTTTCTTCTTTATCTCTGTTTATTGATTTTACAAGGAAAATCAGCACCAGAGCTTTTGCCAGGAAGGATGAATTATGTTTGTAGATTGAAGAGGTTTAAAGCAGACTTGCCCTGAAATCTGAGAATCAAGTTGTAAGCAAGATTTTTCAGCCCTTACTATATCCACAAGGAAAAAGCATTTTCCATGGGAAAACAGATCCATGTGCTGCCCAAGCTTTCATTTGGACCCTCTTTAAAACCTTTACATTTTACACAAATGTTTTCATTGTAGCTTTCAGAAAGACTATAAACAAAAATTGAAATTTCCTACAAGTATCCAGGGAGCTTTTCTTCTTTACTGCTTTACTGTGCTGGAAAAAAACACTGCTTGTTTTAAAGTAAATTTCAAATTAATACTGCTCAGGCAGACTCGAGGCATTTCATTCCACAGGGAAGGCAGATTTTCCTTGATGATGGGGTGGATTTGCTGTGCACAACACACATGAGCCCACAGTCAGTGACACAAACACCCAGGGCCCAGCCACAGCAAAGGACTGGGAAATAAATCAAAGTAAATCAGAGTCCTTTGAGAACAGCAAGAATTCCTGAGTCCTACCCCAGCTCTGGCTTCACTTAGTGAAAATGACTCTATTTTAACTAAAAGGGTATTAATTCAAGTCAATTAGTCCAACCATACGAAACCTCTATTTGCAGAAATGACCTTCTTTCCAATTACCTTAATTTTAACTTTCGAAGTAAATTAAGATAAACCTTCAGGCAAATTTCATTCAGAGCAAGAACTAAATTTCATAAACTTCAAACAACAGAACCAGAGAAGATGAATTCTGATTAATTTCCCTGTGTATCCATATGCACATGAACCATGAACCCACCAGCAATTCCTCCCAATACCCCACGGTTGCCTCAGCCCAACTTTTTGCTCCCGTACGGAAGTGTGACGTTGATAATCATCTTCCACTTCCCAGATGGCTGTACTTCCAGAGCTGTGAATGTATGGCTGTCCAGGGCTTGGAGAACCTGGGAATGGGAAGCATTACATGATGCTTAAGGCCATTATACACGTGTTGAGTGCTGGAGCCTGGAGCCAGCCATCAAACGTCAAGATACAAACCTCTAACAAAAGATTTCAAGAGGAGGCTGTTGTTAAAACAAAATAAAAATGGGACACTAGGGAGTTTGAAAATATTAAGGAATAACAAATCTGTTTTCCAAGTTCGTTTTACTGTGTTGACTCTGCTAAGTGAAAAAGACTGCTTAAAGGGAATGAATGGAATCAATCATAGCAGTTCAGGGAAAACACGGCACAGCGGTGGGGGGGAATAACTCACCGGGCTTCAGAAATGCCAGTTTGCTCAAAAAGGGAAAAGGCCACTGGGGCAGGCAGACAGTGAAGAGGTCTGACATGAGGAATGGATTTCCACCCAATTTTTAAAGCGAGGGATGGCTAAATACCAGCTGAAGTTCCTGAGACATGGCTCGCCAATTAAATCCAGCCCCCAAAAAGGCTTACGATGAGACAAACTGAACAAGAAGGAGAGATGGGAAAAATCCCTCCTCTCAAGTGCTGTAATTAAGGAATATGTAAGGAAACAAATAATGACAAACTTGCTTGCCGATCTCCTCTGCTCCAGGAACAGAAGAGCCCCAGAGCAAAGAGCCGCTAAAAAAGGAACACGCGCTGATGGCTCCCGGTATTCGTCGAGAGAGGAAATATCTGCCAATGATACACAAGGCTGTGCTTCAAATGACTGAATTACAATTTCAGAGATGTAGTTTTGAGCTTTCTTCAGGTGACAAAGCGCTACTGGAACATCAAAAAGTCTCCTAAGAGCAGGAGCAGGAGCCCCATTTCTCAGCAATAAAACCACAAGATGACACACGCTGGAGAAGCGGTTTGCTTCCCGGTCCAGGGGCACGGCTCCACAGCCTCCCTGGATGCTCATCTCACTCCACTCATCCGTAGCCATGAGGGTCGTTACGCCACAGAGCTGCAGTAACCAGAGCTCAGGGTTACAGAAACAACCTCTGCACACACAGTTGCTGTATTTGCCTTCTTTTCCAAGTCTTTCCTTAGAGACACTTCAGAGAAGCTGTGGCTGCCCCATCGCTGGAAGTGTTCAAGGCCAGGTTGAATAGAGCTGGTAGCAACCTGGGATAGTGGAAGGTGAGGAACCGGATGGTCTTTTGACCCAAACCATTTCAGGTTTCTATGATTCCCCCAGCCAGGGTTGCTGGTCATGAACAACCAAGATGCTCTAAGAGACACGTGCACGGCCACAGCTGTCAGATGGGAAAGAGGAAGGGAAAAACCAGCCCTTCCAAAACAGACAGGGAAGCAAAACTGATTTCCAAATACCAGGCAACATCTCCTGACATTTCTCAAGGAAATATCAAAAGCTCTTCAGTCAAAGAGGTAACTGGAAAACCTCCTCCAGCTGAGAGCAGCACTGGGAACGCCCCTCTCGGAGCACCACTTCCCAAAGGATACAGCCTGGGGGCAGCAGGAAAGGTGCTGCCATAAGCTCAGATCTCAGCAGCTGCATAAAGAGCAAATGATTATTAAGGTGCTCAGATGGGCTCATCTCGGTTTTTAATCAAAGGTGTTCGTTAAGTCATCACTCATCGAAGATTTCCCATTCCCCCCTAAGGCCCAGAGCACAGGGAGGCAGTGGTGGATCACATCCCAGCTCCTGCTGTACTCACCTACCACATCCCAGTCTCTGGTAAGGAGGGAAGTGCATGCACCGTGTTCAGATTGATTATTTTAAAAACCACCATGGACACACTTGGCAGAATTCAGAATTCTCATCTGGGAAGAAGAAACTTGCTACATTTGATGTGGGAGTCAGACATCCCTTCTCCCATAATGGAGTTCACACTGACAAACACGGACACAAATCTTCGGGAAGTCACACAACTCCCCCCACCTTCAGTGGGAACCAGGGCTATTAATTTCAATTTGGAGCATCAAACCCCTCAAGCCAAAAGCACCAGGCAGAGAATAACCACATTTTGCTGTGTACTCTGCGATTTATGACCTGGAATTTCAAGAGGGGGAAAGGAGTTATTGCACTGCATTTCATTTTTCTGCCTCAAAAACCCCTGCCAATAACAACAGAATGTCACTAAGAACCAGCTCCCTTCCCAAAGGAGGAGCACATGGTGGGACAGACCCCAGCTCCTTCTCCCACAGCATTATTTCATGTGAAGGGCAAACAGGAGCAAGGGTTTAAGTGCTAAAGCAAACAGACCCAGCTTTAACACACAGGTTGATGAAAGCGGCCCTACACAGCTGCTCTTGAAGTAATTTCTTTGTAGTCTTCATTCCCACAGATAATTATGAGGCAAGAGGTTCCAAGACTTCAAACGATAGTTTGTGCTTTCTTCAAGTAAAAAAAAAAATTAAATTAAATCTCATATGCTTTTTAAGTCAAGATTAATGAATCCTCACAGAGGTAACAGTAATGGCCACAGTTACAGGAGCAATAGGTTTGGGGGTCTCAGATGTGCTTCTGGTCTTGCAGAAAGGCTGAACCTCAACCTGGGTAGGACCTCTAACTATTTAATTTCTTAATAGGGGTAATATTGTTGCCTGGGAGACCACACACATACAAGCCTTCCTTTAAAACTAGATTTGAGAAATACTGATTTTAAAGAGGCTTTCACAAAGCACTGTTAGCAATACAAGTAGCATTTGGGAGAACAAAGCTGAAAGTTTTAACTCCCCAGAGGCTGTGAGTAGGAACTCAGGGAAACCTGAGTCCAGGGAATGAAGGAATCCATCTAATATTTCACATCCACCTTGAAATAGAAAATGACAGTGCATGGGCCAGTGAGCCTCTCTGGAGTGACTGGCATTTAATAAATTATAGCAATATTTTAAAAAGAGACCCAAAAAAACATGACCAAAATTATTTTAAGGAGAGGAAAGAAAAAAAAGAAGACAGTTCCCTCTGTTTCAAGGGCATAGAGCAAAAAAAAGGGGCAAAAGTAAGAACATAACATGAGACGCAAATAGTTTGTGGTGGAAAGGAACAGGTTTATTCTCTCCCCCAAAGCAGGAGAACACGCTCTATTTTATGTAGCAATTGTATGGGCAGAAGGAGTAGGGGAAAGAGAGTATCACAATCAAAACAAGTCACAAGGCATCAACAATCCCTTGATGACAGGAGAGTAGTTTTTGTTGGCACAGCTCGCGACAGCTGGAGGAATAATTGCGATGCTGAGCGAGGATGCCGAGAATATTTCGCTTCAGATTCTCAGATGAAAGATGTTATCCACAAGCACTTTGCAAATGTTAATTAAACCCACACAGCCCCTTTTGGCAGATCAAGAAGTATTTATCCGTATTTTGCAGAGAGGGGAATGAATATCTCAGGCATTTTTAACATAAGGTATCTACTCCTTCTACTTAGGAAGTGCCCCACAGATCCATCATTAAAAGCATAAATTAACCTTCCCCGTCCAGCAGTCTTCTGGGGTGCACAGCCAGGATGGAGCTGATCCCTCTCATTTTGCTCTGACTACTGCCAACAGAAACCTTGACTCTGCAGAAAAAGCAAACCAGCTCTGAGATGAATATGGGCACTACAAACAAGGTTTAAAACAACACCAACCCTTGATGAGTTGTAAAAAAAAAAAAAATTCAACTGCTCTTCCTTTGGTTTCCCTCTTCAAAGGTGGCAGCCTTCCCATACTGCCTGGGCTTAGAATCATGGAATATCCTGAGTTGGAAGGGACCCACAAGGATCATCCAGTCCAACCCCAGACCCTGCACAGACACCCCAGCAATCCCACCCTGTGTCTGAGAGTGTTATCCGAACACTCCTGGAGCTCTGGCAGCCTTGGGGCTGGGACCATTCCCTGGGGAGCCTGTTCAGTGCCCAACCACCCTCTGGGGGAAGAACCTTTTCCTGATCTCCAGCCTAAACCTCCCCTGGCACAGCTCCAGCCATTCCCTGGGTCCTGCCCCTGGTCACAGAGAGCAGAGATTGGAGCTCTCCCTTGGGAAGAAGCTGCAGCCCCTGATGAGTCCCCCCTCAGCCCCTCTTCTCCAACTGAACAATCGCAGTGATCTCAGCCACTCCTTGCAGCTACTGCTACCATTCCAAACAAGCTTCCTATTCCAGATATTGACATAAAACACCATTCTCCCACAGGATAAAAGAGTAAATTTAGTAAATAAAGAAGAAATTTAACCCAAAATGCTGAGTTAAAGCAGGGAGAACCACTGGAAATAGAAGCAGTGAAATGATTACCAAAAAAGACAAAAAAGGCACAAAGTATTTGAGGCACCTACACTTGCAGGGAAGTAGTACCACAGTGTCCTGCAAAAAAAAGAGCTTATCCTCAAAATAAAACCGCTCAATTATTTGCTAAATTGACATGGAACATTTGGTATTTAAGAGGGGAAGGGTCAGTTTGTTGGATCTATAAAAGAGTAGCTGAGAACATCTGCAAGGTCAGGAAGAAACTGCATAAACACACATGTGAACTAAAACCAAAATACACAGTAGTGGCCAATGCTTATGATCTTACCATGAAAATAAGCATACTTGGAGTTCTTTCCTGTTAAAAAAATCCCTCAAACCCTGAAGCAGCTGATTTAGTATATATTTCAGTTGGAAATACATTTAATGATGCAGTTGGAAAGGAAACCTAAGAGTAAGTGCAGCACAAAGACTGTTGCAGATCCCTATCCAGCAGAAATGCTGTGGGACAATGTCCCTTCTGGAGAGCTCACACACCCAAAGGCAGACACTAATTACAGAAACACAGTGTAATGATGTTTTTATAGATATATCATTTATATTCCATTTATGTTTATAGTGTAGCCCACAGGGCACAGCACAGGCTTCACCACCACCTGCCCAGAATGCCCAGGGCTGCAAGCAGCATTCACACCAAACACAGAAGCTGAAGACCTTTCCCTAGACTAATCCAGTGCCTCAGCTGGCTTTCTTGGGAGCTTGCATGATCACAGGAACTTTCCATAGGAGCTGGAAGGTATGGCTTGCAAAACCAGGCTGATAAATGCCACAGCACAAGGGGCCACCACTGGTAACTCAGCTGTCACTGCCCCACACAGGTACCACCATCTTCTCTTTGCTAATTCAAGGTACAGAAAGCTCCAAAGACCCAGGAAAACCTGAAGCCTCACCAGGGAACCAGGTAGCTGGTTGTGCAATTCCAGTATTACAAGTGCTGTTGCCATCTGACACAGCCAGGTGACACCAGAAACTTGGGGTAAAGCCAGCAGATGTTTGCTGCTGCATTTAGTTACCCCCTGTCCAACCTTTCCCAGGCTCACTCCACCCAGCCCCACATGCCAGATCCAGCTCATGTTCTTCCCATGCAGAGATGCCAGGAAAAGGTTCTTTCCTCAGAGGATGGTGGGGCACTGAACAGGCCCCTCAGGCAGTGCTCACGTTCCCAAGGCTGCCAGAGCTCCAGGAGCGTTTGGACAACGCTCTCAGGCACAGGGTGGGATTGCTGGGGTGTCTGTGCAGGGCCAGGGGTTGGACTGGATGATCCTGGTGGGTCCCTTCCAAGTCAGGATATTCTGTGATGCTTTGCCTTCCAGCTCAGAGTTGCTCCCCCAATGTGCTCACTCAGGATCGTGGTACAACAGGGATTAAAACACTGCATCTCAACAGTATCGAGTAGTTTTTAGTGACTGAGTCAAAGTATTTTGGCTCATAATTCCATTTGTGTCCTTGGCTTCTGGATATATTAAATCTGCACACAGTGAGGTAGATATTGAGACATTATTAAAGGTGCTCTGCATTTGGAGCTATTCCCACAGAAATGTATTTGCAGTCCACTTCATCTTGATGACAAGCCTGGAATTAGGGCAATTCCAGATGAGAACTGTTCCTGTGTTTTAACACACACTGTGATGCACTGCAGCTATGCTGACCTTTCCTGGCTATTGTTCCAGGGTCCTTCCCACAAACGTTTGCTGGGTTTGGACTGGTTCTGGATCTGCTGCCACTCTGCCATCTGAGCAGCCCTGTTCTAAACCCCAAGGAGAGGTGTGAGGCTCGGCACTCGAGGCTGCAGGAGGAGCAGAGCTAGCAGGAGCTCCCCTTCTGCCTCTCCAGGCAAGGGGCAGGGGCCAGGCCTTGTTATCCCACGCTTTACGGTAAGAGACCCAGCACATCTTTGGCCTTCCCACACAAATCCATAGTTGTGTGGCTGCCAGCTCTTTATCACTTCCCTTTTTGCTTTTTGGTTGTTTGTTTTAAACTTTGCCCAAGGTTACATACAGCAAAGGCTGCTCCCTCAAAATACAGCATTAAAACCATTATCACATTAACATCTGGAAACCACATTTAAATCCTTCTTGAAAGTGCATGTTTTGCAAAAAGAAAGCCCCAACTGAGCAGCAAGCAGCAAATTTTTGCCCCATGTCCCTTTGCAGGTGAAGCATTTTGTAAAGGCCACCTTGCAGCTGTTGTCATGACCTTCTGGAGATCAATACCCCCGCCTGTGCTCACCCTCTCCTGTGGGAGCAAACACCACACACAAAACAAGCATTACTCAGTAGCCTGAGATCTTGACAGTGAGTATAAACAAGCTCAAAACCTCCTACATCAAGTACAACCTGCTGCAGTCACCAACGCAAAGCCCTCTCTGAAATGGTTCAGAAAGAGCCCAACAGCTGTTGAATTCCCCTTTTCTTCCACCCAAACTACTGCTTGCAAGTTGCACATCTGACTAAAAGCCACCTTCTAACCCTCAGTCACTGCTCTCTGTGGCCTTATGTAATTTTTCTTTTGGGGATCAACACTGTCCTTAAAGGTTGGGGTTTTTTCACCACCACGGCATCATCTGTATTTCTAATTTACAGAATCATACGTCATCTGTAATTAATATTTTCAGTAACCCTTCTGCTGGCCCTTCACCTCTGTTATCACCCTGCAGCTGCTCAGGGATGCCTGAGAGGGCCCCTTTTTGCAGCTCCCATGTCCAGCAAATGTTCCAGACAAACAGCAGACTATTCCAGATTATCCTTCTCTGGGTCTAATGACTCTGGAAAAACCCCTGGGGAAGAAGCACTTTACTGCCAGCAAGATCCATTATGTATCCAACAACATCCAGGAAAAACCAGCAAAACATTGGGGTTTTAATTATTTTTCAAGCTGGCTGTAACACACAGAACATCACAGAGCATGTGCCATACAAATGACCTGCCCACAATTCTCTGCATTCTTTTGAGGGCTGTCAGCAAACGCAGCTATTTCCAGGAGTAACTTTCCTCAGGATAACCAAGCAGTAGGAAAGCCCTGCTTTTACCACAGCTGCCCCACACAACACTTGCTAACAGGGAGGGCAGAAAGACTGCAAACACCTTTCCAACAGTGACACGCTACTGGCACGAGAGGCTTCATTCAGGATGTGGTTTTGCACTGTTGCTCAGCTGGTCTAATGGCCTGGTGCAGCTGAAAAGAGATCTCTTCCCCAGCTTCCAAGCCTGGATCCACAGTGAGCTGAATCAGGGAGTCAGGCTGGAAGGAAAACTGTACTGAGAGGGAAGGAACTGGATACGTATCAGCACAAAAAGATCAGTGGGAGCACAACGCTGGGAGCAAAACCTGGAAAGGTTTTGCAGCACCAGCTTGACATGAAATCAGTTCAGCTACAATGCACAGCCACACTCTAAATTTAGAGAGCTTTCTAACTCTAAAGCTGTATCCCACGTCCATTATTCCTCTCCAACACAAGAATGAGCCATGCTATTATAAATGCTTTTATACCAGCGTTGTGCTCTCCACCCTACAGGAGCACACATCAATTGTGGACAAAGTGGTTCAACTTTCGAATGTAGACAAAAACTGAGACAAGTGCTAATGGTGGTGAAAGACAGGTTGCCTGCAGAGGGAAATGATCAGAGATTTAAGAGGAAAGGGGGAAAGAAAACCCTACAGACAATTTACCTGAGCTTGGGTCACCACTCATTAGTGCTCTGAAGAGAATCACTTCACATGTTATAAATTAGGCTGCTCTGGGCTTACTCCCTTATTATCCAGCTCAGGCAGCAGCCAGGAGCCTTTCATAATGGGAACACTTATTCTGAATAAAATGAACAGAGGGAAAGAAAAAACAGGGACCTTCATTTGAGCAGGAAAAACCATCAGGAGACCCAGCAGTGGCATTGGGTTTCACCAGTCACTTCTCTGTCACTCTGCATTTGCACCTTCTCCAGGGAAGGGAAAACATCTCTGAAAACAAACTCAGGCTGTGCCAGCAGAAGATGTGGTTGTTTTCTCCTGTTGGAATTTCCATCTACTCCCTGTTGATTTGGGATTTCCAATAGACTTTTTAAAAGCTTTCCCGTTCAGGCTGTGCTCCATTCTAAGAAGTTTCTGGAGAGATTGTTCAAGGCAGACACCTAAAACTTTTAATTTTGGCTATTAGGCAAAGCGCAGTGTTCAACAGAAAGTAGCCAATTTCTGTCTCAATTTGTTTTCCTTTTGTAATCATGGCTTGAAAAAAATGTAGCTTTAACACACTTCTTTAAATATCCATGGGTTTTTTAACTGTACAGAAATAAAATCCAACAGACAGTAATATACCAGTGATACTCATCAGAGCTGGCAAGGGCGAGATCAGTCTTTTCCCACACACCTTTTAATCTTCTGCTGATATCACTGATAAAATAAACTCATTATTAAAAAGTGCTTTAGTCTAAAAGTTAAAGTTGACAGAATTCACAACCTGCTGAGAGAGAACAACAAAACCCAACCTTGACCAGAAAGGCTGAAATATCCAACTCAGCCCAAATATTTTGGCAACTTTCCCTCCTTTTCATGCTAAAGCTCCGAAAGGGTGAGCTGTGCAGCTGCAGCCCCACAACCAACAGCAGCCTGACACTTGGCCTTGCTCTTAGGATTCCATCTCAGAGGCAAAAGCACATGGAAACAAAGACACACTTGGCCAGTGAACCCACGAGTATCTGTATAAATGAGCTCCCTGGAGACCTGACAAAGGCCCCCTTCCCTCCTCAAAGGCATCAGCTCTGTGACGCCTCACAGTGAGCACTCCAGACAGAATTAAAAGGACTCTAAATTTGTCCACAGGGACAGGCAGCAGCTGGATCAGCAGGATGAAGCAGAGAATCCAGGCAGCCCCACAGAGAAGACAGAAGGGAAGAGGAAGAAATGTATCCTCCTTTCCTTAGGGGCAGTTTCAGTGCAATCCCCTTCCACCCCTCCCAGCTTAAACCTCTCCTCTAAAACTCCCTTCACTGGTCACTCAAGCCCCGAGGCTGTCACAGCTCAAAGGAGCCTTTGGACAATGCTCTCAGTCACTGGGTGGGATTGCTGGGGTGTCCTGTGCAGGGCCAGGAGTTGGACTGGATGATCCTGGTGGGTCCTTTCCAACCCAGGATATTCTTGAATTCCAGGTTTCTGGTAGGTTTTTTTGCAGCACTATCTAATGCAGGTCCAGGCTGAAGCCTGCTGACAGAGGCAGACGTGAAACCTGTTCCACCCAAGAGCCTTCCTGGCAAGGTAAAGCTGCACCCCTTGTTCACTACTCTGGACCAAAAATTCCTCTTCTAAAATTTTAAGCATCAGCTTCACAGCAAGGTGCCCATGACTTCAACTCCAGCCTTTCTGCTGCCTGTGGGAGGCACAAATCTTGGCCTGCTTCTAGCTCCTGAGTCACTTGGGAGCTGGGAACAGAAGTAGTAAGTATCCTCCAGTCATCAACATCACAAGCTAAAAACACCCAGAGAGCAGCAGGTCTGAGAGCCACTGAGTGCAGGAAGCACGTGAGAAAAACATCTCCAGCAGTGAAAAATTTAATAACCTTGTTATTAATTCTGAACAAATAACAACACTGATTCCCACTCTTCCTTTGATTTGCAACAGGAGGAGGAAGGAATGTGAAGGAGAGAGAAAAAAACTTGTTTAAACAGCAACAGCTGTTACATCAATGCCGATATAATGGAGTCTCCAGCATCCTGTTCTCGGGAGAGCCGTCGCTGTTTGAGGAAGAGCTCTGTCTTTTCAAGAGGGCTTTAGAACCTTAAACATGAACCTTCAGCTATATTTTCTTCCTAATCAGAAGTCAATTATCCTGCTGAGTGATGACAGAATAATTCACAAAGTAAATCCTTTTCATATCAGGGCCTTCTGTGATCGAGTTGCACTGGAAACTTCCTTACACACAAAAGCAAGGAGGGTTGCACTTGTGCTTCCCACAGGGCCTCTCTCCAAACTCCCAGGTGAACCTTCAGTGCAGAAAAAGCTTAATCTGACAATGTGAACTAATGCACTTTTATCCAAACCAAAAATTCCCAAGTTTTAATCAAGTCTGAGGAGATCTAGAAAGCATTTACATCCATCCAGCTGTCTCTAGTTTACTCACAAAATCAAACTCGTGCTACCAGCACTAGAATTGATTCCCACTTCCCAATCACTGCTATAGTAATGCAAACCTTCTGCAGAGTCCTTTTAATACTTTTTTAACCACTGTGAAATAGTTTTATCATACTAAATAATTACCGCAACATTTTCATATCACAAAGAATTTTCATCTGTTTTCAGGCTTTGTTCCTTGCATGGTTCTCGTGCCAGCACCATTCTCCTTCCTGGTGTCCAAGTTCAGATACAATTAGATTAGTTCCAGAGAGGGCTCTCAGAATCTGTTTTTGGGTATATGAAGCCAGAAGTTCATGGAATGGTTTGGGCTGGAAAGGACCTTAAAGCTCATCCCATTCCAGGGGATGGCTGAGCTTTGTTATTTAATAATTTAAAAACCAGCAAGACCAAGAGAAGAACCATGGAATCCTTAAGGTTGGAAAAGACCTCTACAATCACCAAGTCCAACCACCAACCCAGCACCACTACCATGCTCACCACTAAACCATGTCCTCAAGTGTCATATTCACACGTTTTTTGAATACTTCCAGGAATGGTGACTCCACCACCTCCCTGGGCAGTCCGTTCCAAAGGTTGACAACTCTTTCCGTGAAGGAATTTTTCCCCATATCCAACCTTAACCTCCCCTGGCACAACTTGAGGCTGTTTCCTCTTGTCCTGTCGCTTATTACCTGGGAGAAGGACTGACCTCCACCTCCCTACAGCCTCCTGTCAGGGAGCTGCATGGAGCAAGAAGAGGGCTGCAGAGCTGCAGCCCTGCACTGACACGCTCTGGAGGATCTCACATGCAACCTGATGGTTTTCACCTCACTTGAGCTATTTCCCTCTAATGCCCCGTGTGATCCAAGAAGAACTGGGAGCAGAAAAGAAATAAACACACAAACAGTGACTTATTCTCCCCAAATCTGAAGCAGTTCCTGGCGGGAAGGGAGGAGAACAGAACCCAGGCTGACATTACAGGCTTAGCAAGCAGGAGCACTCCAGCACATACTGCTGGCTTTGTGATGTGCCACAAAGGCAGCCTGTTCCAGCTCCCCCATTACACATTGTCCCACACAGCCTTCAGTCCCAGTTTCAATGGCTGTATTAAATGGAAAAGTCCCCTGGGTGATGGCACGAGCTGGATTCTCCCCCATTTATAGCACACCACTTCCCCAGCGTGGCTGGATCACAGCAGGGATCCCAGCGAGGTCTCCAAACCTTCCCTTGCTCCAAGCTAACACAGAAGGTTTTCCCCACATGGAGTCCCTCATCACAAGAGATTTACCTGGGCAGAGCAAAATTCCAACACACAACTCAGCATTTTACAAGCCCTTTCCACACTGGCTCTATTATTCAGCCAACGTATGCAAAAAAAAAAAGGCAAAATATAAATAAATAGATGCAGTGTTCCAGTGCTGTCCAGGAAGAGCTGATCCCTCTTTCAGAGAGATCAATGTCTGGTGCATTTACACCCTCTAAGGCCAAAAATAACACTGGAACCAAAAGGAGAAAACAGCCAATTTAGCTGTTCTTCTCCCAGCCAGATTAAAAATTACTCTCAATTTACAATCTTACTAAACTACAGCTGAAATTGTTATAGTAGGCTGGCTGTGGGCTGGCAGGCTGGCTGTGTGCAACTTCACATACACAAGAGTAAAAAGAAGAATGAGAAAGAACCGTAAATATATTTATTTATGAGCAGTGATAGATTCCAAACCAACTCATAGTTTCTGGATGTATTTCTCTCCCTCTCTCCTCCTCATGCCATGTCCACTGTCCAGGAGGATTCCCCAGCTGGGATTCAGGAGCGGGTGAGGCAGGGTGCCACGTCCTGGCAGGCCAGGTGAGGCTTTAGGGAGCTGGTGGTTTATCACAGTGTCTGGCCAAATCTGTGCAGTGAAATGATTGTGCAGTGGTTGTCACACACAGCAGCAACACCGGCTGCTTTGGGAGAAAAATGCTACAAGGACTTGGTCCTTTGGCTTCCCTGTGCCACCAGAACAGAAGCCACCAACAGAGCACAGCCAGGCCCGGGTGACTCTGGATGTTCTGTGGGTTTAAAGGCAGGAAGGAAGCGCTGGGAAAGGCAGCAGAGAGGAAAGAAGAAAAGCACAGCAGCAAAAATAGCAGTGGAGCTGGGAGGCGTGGAAGATAAACCTCAACATTGGGAAAAACTGCTCCAGATGATCCATGGAGCTCTGATTCAGCACTGAGGAAAACATCCAAGTGTTCCTCAGCTGAATGGAGGCCCAAGTTTCCCAGGCTGCCCACAGGGCAGGGCTTTAATCACCCCTGTGGGAGCCCTGACTCACCTTAGGGCAGCACAAAAGCCACAGATATGAGTCAGGGCAGATAGACAAAACCACAGACTTGTCACAGCCCCAGGCGTGTCAGTCTGCAGCCCTTCACTGCAGGCCTGTGACTGCAACCCTGGTGTTAACGCTTTAATCACGTCGGATTCCAGTTCTACTTTTTGGAAGCCACAGCACCAAGAAAATAAATCTCATTTATGCAAAGCAGAGGGGGTGGAGGGCCGTGCCTTGCCCGTGCAGAACCAGAACCTGTTTGATGACACTGATTTATACTTATATAAATAAGACTAATTCTCTATTTTGATATCATTTTTTAACCAACAGAGAGGGGGAGAAGTTTAACATCCAGAGTGTGTCTTGTCCTCATTTAGAAGATGCAGTAGACACCAGCAGCCATTAAGCTTCACAAAATTGCTGCAGGATACAAGGATACATCCCATATCCTGGCTGACAGCTTTAGCACAAAGCCACACAACTCTGCCAGGGCTCCTTGTTAACAATGTATTTTTCTACTGACTCAGTGCACTGGAATGTTATCAGGTTTATTCACAGCTTTTCTGATAGAGTTTTTAGATTAGACACATAAACTTCTGCTTTTTAGAAAAGAAAAAAAAAAAAGGCTGTGGCTTATTATTGCATGGAGCATCAACATTTCTAGTTTCTTTTCCATGGCTAAACACACAGAGAACTGTAGCAAAAGCACAAGATCTCAGAAACCCGAAGGTTCTTTCAAGATTCTTGAAAGAGGAGAAAAAACGACCAAAAGTTAGAATATGGTGAAGATGGTCAAAGCCATGAATCACCTCTGTAAGGACCACTGAAGTAATCAGGACATTTTAGTCTGTAAAAGAGGCCTCTGGCAGGGAACACAGTAGGGATTTACAGAATTTTACCAGTGTGGAATTGGCAAACATGGAAATGACAATTCCCCAAATAGGAGCTTATTACAGTAAACGAGTTGGCAGTAGGTGCAGTTACCAAAAGGAAGTGGTTCATCACCCAGAGTTAAACTTTGAAATGCCAGGACAGAAGCTGAAAGCACACATAGGTTCAACCAAGAGCTAAATAAAACTGATGGGAGATGAAGGACATTCCTACTGGCCACTGCTGGAGACAGGACAGACCTGTGACCTCCCACAGCTCAGATGTTTGCCACGTTCTGAGTTTCTAAGGAACCGGCAGGAGTTCACAGCATCTTCTGAGAAGAACAGCAGCAAGAAGCAAGAATTGCACCCCCTCACTGCCCAGAGCTCCTCAGGAGGACTGCAGGCAGGAGGTACAGGCAGCACAAATCCTCCCTGCCACACCAAACTGCTCTCCCTGAGCCTTCCTCACTGCAGCTGTGGGCAAAGGCCACCTAAGCCTGTGTGGTGCACAAGATGATGCCACATCCTCACAGGAAGGGACCTGCAACACAAACTCCTGCAGTACTTGGCTTTGCTGTCAAGCCAGGAAGCCTCAGGAAAGGTTTTAAGATGAGTCTCCTGAAAATATTTTTAGATTCCCAACCCAGTTATTTAGATATTTGGTGTCATGGAAAGAGTCTTGCATAAGAATGACTTGTTAAGGAGTCCCTTGGAACAGGTTATTTTCCCATTCTGTTCCATGGCAATCACAGACTGTTTCCAGCATCTCCTCTGTTCCTGCTCCCTGCCAAGAACAGCCCTTTGCTCAGCTATCTCCTACTGACCTAAATTCATACTTACAGTCTTCCTGCTTTAATCACAGTCTTCCACCTAAAAAGGACTCCAAACCTGAAATCCTTGCCTCCTACATTCACTCCTCCAGCCATCAGGCCCACAAACCCAGAAGAGCTTCTGAAGGTCAATGCTGAGCCTGCTGCACACGAAACCAGTGTAATAAATGTTGCACAGGCCAAATTATGTCCTGGGGGAAGCCTGTGCAGCCCGTGGCCTTCTGCAGATTGCACAGCTGTCAGGCTGAGACTTACTATGTTCTCCTTAAGATATGCAAAGGGAAGGAGAATTCAATGGTATCGACTGATTTCAGCTCCTGAAGTCAGCAGAGCTGGCTCGGAGCACACGCTGGGATTAGAGCTGTCGATGAGGACCATGGCACGATGGCACCGATGGTCAATAACGGCATCGTTTGTCCTTCACGTGACCTCCCTGCTACTCCCACTTTTATTTATTCACCCTCGAGTTTTTCACAGGAGCGATGTTCCAGCTGAGGAGAGTCCCTGCTGTGTTTGGCACGGAACAGAAGTGGGGTAGAAAGGCCATCCTGGATCCAGGAGCACAACAAGAAATGCTGTCATACACAGGAATAGACACCTGAGCCAAGGGTGTCCTGCACGCCATGATGTACAGGTTGGTTGTAAGAGAAATTAGGAAACCACAAGTAAGTCCGCCTCTCAGTTCCCTTCTTTCCCAAAAGCACAGGAATTGTCTGCCCTGCTCCCTGGCTATATTCACACTAACCTGATGACACAACCCAGTGTATGATTTCATCCTTGACTTTCGTTAACGAACACCTTCAGATTCATCATCTCATGTTATCTTCAGGGAATCACCTGCTAGGGCTGTCACAACAAACTAAATTAGTGCAGATCCCACACTTACCTGCATTTTACACCCAGTAGTAGATCACCCTCCTGGCTTGCAGACACCTGTATCAGGCAATTAACTATTTCACTCTGGCTACACCACTGCACCACATGGGCCAAGACATTCCAATTAATCAGTATTTACTAGCTTGAGTCTTTACTCCCTCCCAGTAGCAAGTTCTAGTATGTTTGCAGACACCTCATAAAGCACAGGCTCGTTATTACAGCCCATTAACACGCATGCAAGATATTTTAATGTGTAAAAATTCTCCATGAAATAAGGATTTTCTCCTCCACTTTCAGGGAAAACCTGCCATCCTTACCATGAACTAGATGACACTTTCCAGTGCTTTTTTCCTACCCTTTTCCGCCCACCAGTGAAGCCAAGCCTCATTTGGCTGATTTCACAGCACGCCTTTATGAGTAACCCCGACATGTGCCGTGGCAGGTGCCTCTTCCACCCTCCTCACTCAGTTCCACACTTCCTTCCAACGAGGCTGGAATAGCATTGGGGAGCATTTCCACTCCTGAGCCCGGAGCCTCCTCGGCTCTGCAGCACAGGAAGCCTCACATGACACCTTTAGTGTTGATTCCCCACAGCCCTGAGCGGGGACAAGACAAAACTGCATCAGTTCTCTGCTCTGCTGTTACTGGAAGTGGGATACAGATACAATTTACCACCTCAGATAAAAAGAGCTGGAGCACCCTTCTCCCAAAGCAAGAGTTAATCCATGTATTTTCAGGACAACACTGCAGATTTAATGCTGTGTCCCCAAGGAGGCAATTTGAGGCCAACATTAGGCACTACAGAAAGGTTTATTCTTGAAATATGAAGGTACTCACTGCACACGGTGATCAACTGGTAAAAACTGGAATCTGTCCCTCTTCTGTAGCCAGCTCTCTACTCATCTGTCTGCAGCCTAGTAGAGAGGAAAAACAGCTGTAAATATAGACAGAGTGACCAAAAAAAATTTTTTAATGCAAAAACTTGTAAAAATCAAGAAGTAGGTCAGGTAATCAATGCAAAACAGGCACACACACCTCCCCAGCCCTGAGGTGAAGAACTCAAAGAGTCTGCAAAGCTCACAGCAAGGTCTCTCAAGCAAATGCTGTGATGCTTTAAAACAACTAAGGCATCGCCTGCCTCTGGAGGCTCTCGAGGTCAGACCTGAACCAGCTCATGAGAAAAGCAAGGTATTTATACATGAGAGCAGCAGCAACAGCTTCCCAAACCCAGTTACTCCAGAGACAGTGAATGACAGCTCTCTGTGACACGTTCTGATCCCCCAAGCACCATTACACACACGGGGAACAAATGTTTATGCAGACACGGCGTGAAGGGTTACATGGGCTGTGATCTGGAGCGCACCAAAGAAGTTCCCTTTAATAGATTTGTTGTTTCAACTCACTTTATCCCCTTAATGAGGAGCCACTGAAGTTCTGCTTAAACCCATTTTGATTAAGGAAAAGATTATCCATAGAATTGCCAGCCCTATATGTTAGTATACATCACACACAGACCAACTGTGCTTCAGGGAGACATTTAAATCCCCGTTCAATTAATAGAGACACCTCTTAAAATGAGCATTAAATAATTCCCTACAATGTAGCAAGACAACTGGCTACTTCAGTAAATTGGAATTGAAATAACTTCCCGTCTCTCCACCAACAAAATCCCAATCAAAACTTGCCCTTAAAACGAGAGGTCAGTATGGAGGGATGGGGGGCAGGAATGTTACTACCTCAGTGCTATTGTACACTTATATTAAAGGCTCCTCATCAGAAAATTAAATGAAATGGATGCCTTTCATGTTTATCAATAACAGAGCTAATGGTTTTTATGTAAATGCCATTACTTTCAGCCAGATCTGCAAGAGACTCGAGCCACATAGCCCCATCTCCCCTTGCAAGAGACTCCCTTCAGGCAGCCAATCTAAATGCAAATTACACTCAAACGGCAAAACCAAGAGTTTTCTGGATGATACTGAACACAGAAAACTAGGGACAGAGCAAAGATATTTAAGAACAACCCTCCTCTTCTGGAAAGACCTGCTGATCTCACATCGCTTTTCTACCCTGAATATATATAAAAATTAAAGTATAATTTGGTTCTCATTTACAGTCATATTATTTACCACCTTCTTCCCTTCTATTGCCTTCAGTGTTAAAAAAAAAGGGGGGAATGTTCTTCTATAGAGAGAATCACCTCTTGGAGAGGTTTCACCCACAACGGGAGAATCCCATCAGTAAGGATATTAAATCAGAGAGATAATAAAGCCCAGTTGGATTTGGAAGAACAGACAGCACTTCTACATTTTCAGGAGAAAATTTCTTCTTGGAATGGCATTGTTTGTGCAAATCAAGGATGAAGGTGTTACCAACAGGATGGCTGTGAGGAGGCAGAGATACAAAATTGTTGTCAGCAGAAGGAGCACCATATTCTTGTAGCATAAAAGCTTTTTGAAGAACACTTAAATCCGACCCCTACCTGGAGCACAGATCCAGTCAGGACTTTGTCAGCACTGATTAAAACAAGGTACTAATAGCAAATCTGGAAAGAACTAATATTAGCAACTGTGCTGCTTAGCAAGTAGAATGCACAGAGGAGAAGCTAACGATTAAAACAAAGGGCAAAAAGCTGACAACCCAACTATTGCACAAGTCTGCACCTTAGTCTCAGCAGGGACTTGCTCTAACTACCACAAGCAGCTCAACACCAAACTTCCATTCCCAAGAGGAGCACACGTCCTTGGAGGGATGCTGCTAATGAACAACAGAGCTGTGTACACGCTCATTACACGGGTGAGGAGCTGAGCACTTGGTGTGTTCTGAAAGCGTGTGCTGCAGGAATATTCATAGAGCAGAACCTTGCTAATTAACATGAATAACTGAGAGACCACTTCTGCAAACGGCTGGATTTTGGGAATAAGCCAGAGAGAGAACATGCAAAGTGGGAAACCAGAGGGACAACATGGCCCAGTAGGTACCTGGCTCACTTCTATGGATAGCTCTAATTAAATAATTTATCATTGTGCTCCTGTGTCTACGAGTGAGTGTGCAGCCTGTAAATAAAGCACCTCCTGTTACACAAGGCCTTGCTAAATCTGAAAGTTTGACTGCCTGTGGAACGAGGTCATTAAATTAAAAACCACAGCCCTGACTGCATTCTCTCAGAAACTTTTCACGCGGGCCAACATTTCAGAAAACTCATCAACTTCTTTTTCATCTGTTCTGTCTCACAGATCTATTGTTCTATACACAAAAACACTGGCTTTCAGTCCTTGATCACAACTTGGAGTTGCTAAGGCTCCCTTCTCCTCCTTGCCTTCCTCCACAAACCTGGTGAGGCAAGTCTCGCGTCCTCTCTACCAAAAAGAGACTGGGGCCCCAACTTCGGGCTCGTCACCACAACAACCACGCGTGAGATCAACCTGTGAGCAGTGAGAAAAGGAAGAGGCCCTTCCTAAACAAGCACCTCTCTTTTTTTCCCCTCTCCAGATGATTCAGCATCACAGCTCCCAGTACGAGCCCAGGAACAGCTGCCCTGGCAGGACTGGCAGTGCTGGGACACAGAGTGTTCGTGGCAACTCTGGGAGACGACTTTGCCGCTCCCAAAAACCCGCTGTGCAAGGCCCAGTGCTGACGGTGCCGGAGCCACTCGGCTGCCTGGGATTTCTCGCCCAGCCGTGTGTGAGCAGAGTCTGATTTCACAGTCGTACTCTCTTCAGCTGTCAAACCACAACCACGGGACCTTCGCTGCACAGCGCGCGAAGCAACGCACCCGCAAACCAGAGCTGTTCCTACGGCAAAGCCAATTTCCTCCCGAAACTTCCAAAATTGGAGACGGTCACACATCCCCAGCCTCCACCCCAACGCTACTGCTCACAGCCTCGACCACTGGCTTAGCCAAGAAGTTGGGTGCCAACAATATGAAGATTTTTCCCTTGGGTGGCAAAAAACTTCAACCACCACTTGAATTTTGCGATTTTACAACGAGAAGGAAGAAACCTGGAAATACTTCCCTTTGCAAACTGCTTCCTAACAGCTCCTGTTCTTTGCTGTACAAGTCACAACTATACTAAACTTACTCAGCACTATAATTTTTATTTTTTCTTTTCCCCAGAACTCTTTCTGTCATCACACATCCTGATACACAGCCCATGATTTCACTTGCTACAGCGCAGGGTTTTCCCTTTGCAAGGGTTCAGGTTTATGCACAGCAAAACGGTCTCTTAAAGTCTTTTCTTATTTCCTTTTGTTAGAGGCTTCATGCTATGATGAATGTGTAGAAATGCAAAGCAGAAGTCCACACAAAAAGAAGCCAGTGTGTGAGGTGGTTTTGTCTTATAAAAAAGAGAGCCAGGAATGACTTACGCCTCATTAAAGAGCTCCAGTCTGCATTTTTATTAGATATATTTAGACACCAATGGCTTAATAAAAAAAAATTAAAAGCAGTTATATTCTTAACATATGGCCCTGGATCAGCCACACGGATATAAAGGAAAGTGGGCACAGCAGATTCTCCAAACATAGGCATGGAAATCATTTTAATGGTGCACATGACCTATAAAATTTCAAGGAACACCAAACCACACAATGGTTTGACAGAATTTAGCTACTGCAGGGCTGTGTCTTGTCTCCAGTCTTTGTATCACACATCCCTGTGAATATCACAGATGCTACAGGAGACAGTGCAAGGGAAGAGAGCAATTCCTGCTAATGAACACACTCAGACAAACCATGCTGTATTCATTTTCCAGTGGAGAAACTGAGGCAGGGAAGAGGCCTATTCTGCTTAAATTCATTTCCTATCGCAAATAAAACCCAGACAATATCCCAGCCCGCAGCCTCCTCACTACCAAATGTCTTTGGCAACACTGCTGGAGCTCAGGGTCATCCCCTCCTCACGCCGTGGTCTCTACCCTGCACAAAACACGCAGCTCCAAGAGAAAACTTATTTCCAAATCAAGAGCCAATGGATCTAATTCCGGCCTGCACAAAGCACTAATTATTAATGCAAACAGTATCTCCCCAGCTTGATGACAACGATAAATGGTGGCCAATCACATAGGCAGAGACTGGCACTGAACAAAACAAGGTGGCACACCCAGAGCAAGCATGTCTTGCAACCACTAAACACACATTTCTGTGCTGTACGTGGGCAGCGACTGCTGTCCGGAATATTTTAACAGCAGAAATTGCACTGGGAAAAAAAAAAACACCACCACCACAACACAAAAAAACCTGAGTACATTCCTCCGCATAATCAGAGCCAGAACATAAGAAACAAGCAATATAATTACTTCCACACAAGAAGGAAAATAAACCCAAGGACACACATAGGGAAAGAAACAAGCCTCCAAAGCTGATCTGCAACATAGTTCAGGGCTTCTGTGCTGGGCCGTAACTTCACAGCAGAAGTCAGGAAGAGTAAAAACTACAGGTAAGCCAACTTCAGGGTGATGAACACCTCAGAGACCACAGCACCCCATCCTCTGTCCCCTTTCCCACCCCAGCTCTGGGGTGCTGCACTGAGGCAGCACCCCAAAAGCAGTGCAGAGCCTGTAGAGTGGGTGCCCTAAATCCTGCACATGGCTCAGCTCTTGACCACATTTCATTTTGCCTAAAGTGACCCCATCCAGTGTGGTCTCTGGTACAAGCAAAAAGCAAAAGATTTTCTTGCCTTTTTTGCATCAAGCACAAAGTGCATCAGTCCCACCAGTGACTGCCAGACCCATCTTCCCAAAGGTGCTCATCCACGAGAGATACATCATCCGCTCCATCCCAACAGGATGTATCCGGCAAGTCCAGACCAGGTTCTCCAGCCGGGATAGCGCTGGACCCAAAATCCTTGGAGGCTGAAAGCAAACAAACCTCCAGCAGGAGCAGCCCCAGGCTCCCACCGCTCCCTCCAGATAACGGAAGTACAGCTGAGACACGCTCACTCTTCACAGATAAGTAAAAGCACTTTAAGGAGAGCTCTTTTTCCCTCCCTTCACTTTGTTTTAAATGGCTGAAGAATTTCCTCTGTGAATGCTCCCAATTGTGGCTCACGCTGAGTTATTTTTAAAAGCACAGAACCAGATTTTCAAGACCCTGAATGAGGAAATGCAAAGCTTTTATTAAGCAATAATAGCCCAGACAATGGTCACAATTTCCCAAGGGTCTGAACACGGCAGCTGACAATAAGCTTTATTCCTCCACAAAACCCCCTTCACGGGCTCAGAGGGTCTGCTTTGTATGATCCAGGCTCAAGTTAGGGAGTTAAAAGAGAAAGCTCTGTGGTCGTTTTCGGTGTGATTTCCTCCACCAATGCACTTCTGATCAGAGATGCAAAAATCACTGGGAAAAGACCCCCTGCACTATCTCCTTCCCTCCTTTGCTAGTGCAGTAAGACCCCTCCAAACCTGCTACCAGGACATCACCCCATCCCTTGTGGATGGATCCCAGCTGACAAACTGGCCAATTTTCCCAGGCTCGGCAGAGTGAAAGCCCTTCAGCTTTTGTCATTGATATTTGAACCGCTGCAAAATGACACTCACTAAATTGGCCAGAAACATGCTTCAAACCTCAGACCTGCTACCACAGGGTATAATCAGATCCAGTGACCACATCAGCTCTTCCTTCTTCCAAGCAGGAAAAGCTGCAACTATGAGGAGCTTGTACAGTCTCCAAACCCACCCAGCACAAAAAGTTTGGCCTTGCAAAAATCCAGTTTCCTTCAGTAATGTGCCTTGGTTTGCCACAAGTGATTATCAGCACACCTGAAGCAGCTGGACTGGCTCTCTCTGCAGCCAGCAAGAGCAGCAGGCACTGCTGGAGCTCAGAAAACCAGATTGGTTCAAGATGTCTACTTAGAACAAGAAGAACTGTGCTACAGAAGTAGTTGTTTTTCTCTGATTATAAAGCAGGCCTCGAGAAAGGAGGAAAAAGAAAAAAGAAACTTGGTAAACAATTAGATCTGTAGAAAAAAGGCCCAACCTAAATGTCTCCCACACTAATGCTGTCCCCACCTTTAAGAGAAATGCAGCTAATACCATAAATTCATCAGTTCTTCCAACCAAAACAAGTGTATTTCTATCCTCTCACCATCTCTCCACTTCCTTGTCCCACAGGAAGCACGGCGTGGCTACACAGCACACTGAGATTACAACTAAACCTCACAAACAAGGGCTGAGCTTCGATTCAATCTGAGCACTTCCCAAACTGCTCTGCCACACAGGCAGGAGAGAGAGACCACAGGAGCTCTTTCTTCCAGTTTACCACAGCCTCCAGGGGTTGTGAAAACATTTCCTAATCTTCTGCACATCTGTCAGTCAGTCTGTAACCAAGAGAGCTCATGTGCCCAAAAGGAGAAAACACTTCAAACCCCTTCACAAACACCTGCAATGCTCCTGCTGCTGCTGCACCTTCACCACACCTGCACACCTCAGTCACCACAGGTGAGATCTCTGTGCCTGCTGCATCTCTTTCCCCTTCCACTGCTCAGAGAGGTACAGACACTAGAAAATGCTTTCAAGTTTGTCTGCAATTTCCTGGAGGAAAGGAAAAGGTGTTTAGAGGATTTAACGAAAAATATGCTTTATCCCCTTTTTTCAACCTTGCCATAAGGCAACAGCCTCTATCATCCTTTGTCTTTTTTACTGTAAACTTCAAGGCCTCTTAAACCCAATGTAATCCCTCAACTTGGCTTAAAATGCTACTGAAAAATAATTAATTGTCTGCTTGTCTGTAAAACAGCTGTCCATGTCTGTGTCCAGAGAAGTATGCAGGAATTCAGGATATGCTCAGAAAATGGATGCACTCAGAAATCGAGGATGCCAAACGTGCCCAGATACTGCCATTCAGAGAATTCATAGAAGCACTTTTTGTGCAGCAACATCTGTAAATCAAAGCATATTATTTTCCACCCTCATAATCAAGAGATTTGCTAGATTATCTAGAGATCTGTCTGATCATGACAGACAAAGCTGCTGAACCTCATGCAGCTGCCTGAAACACACAGGCAAAGAGCTTACTCGTGACACCGAACAATGAACGCAGCCCCTTCAATGCTCACTTCCAATTAGGAAAACTCTCGGTGTGATGAGGAAAGAGCCCCTCACAGCCAGAGGAGTGGCCACAGGTGACAAATGTGCAGGCCAGCAGCCACTGCTTGGCAGAGGAGCTGCAGTCCCCGTCTGACAGAGTGAGGATCAGGCAGACTGCAGTCAGTGAGAAGCAAGAAAGGCTGGAATATCATCGGGAGGACAGAGAGCAGAACTTTAAAAGGCTGCCTTGCCAGCGAGCATAGCTTCAATTAACAAGCTGTATTTGCAAGGCCAGACTCCAAAATGCTTCTCAGTATCCAATCATCTAACTCGTGCTTAAGGACATACCATTAGAACATGGAATTGGGTATCAGCTGGCTGAACTAATCCTAGCCAGATGCTAAAACTACCAGCAAATAGGTCAGTAATGTATCCCACACCATTCAGGGCCCTCCGACAGGGAACAGTCACGCACCACCACTCCTGCACCTGTGAAAGGGGTTTGAGAGGTTCCTCGCAGCCCCGAATGCATTTGCCAAATGCTACTTCATTTTGTGGTTCAGGGAAGGGAAGTCACAGCCCACCTCATTGCCAAGAAGCCTTTTCATTGCTACTCTTCCAAATGATGTTATGCAACAAGTAATTCACTCCTACACAGGTAGGAGCAAAAATGCCCTTCGGCATTACCGACAATTCCAGATTACTATAACCGGAATAGAAATGAGATCGTGGAGATTTTATTGTACAACTCTGCAAATTACTTAAATCAAGCAAAAAGCTACCAAGTTAAATTAAGACTCCTTTCTTGCTCTGCCCTCCACATACATACAACAAAATTAAATACAGCTGTTCACTTTCAGGTGCAGCATAACAGTCATTTATTTAACCTACAGAAGATCCAAGCATGTCCCTCAAAAAGCATGTGTTGAGGATAAGTTATTCCAGGTACTTTATAAGACACAGCTCTCAAAAGAGAGTGGTAACAGATACCATGTTTGGGAAGATTCAGGACTGAGTATCTTACTGAGCCTCCATTGCCAGCAGTGACCTTTACAGTAACACAATAAATATTTTAGCATATAATGAATTTGCTGCATTACATTTGCTCTCTGGGCTATTGAAGATCAGCCAGGAACCAATCGATTGTAAGCACAAAGCTCCCACAAAACTGAAAGCCACAATGGAGATCTTACTACCTGCAGCAAAAAGTTGCAGGGCTGAAAAAAAAAAAAGATGTTTAGAAAAACCCAACAACTCATGAGCTCACCCTTTACATAAACTTTCATCAGACTCACTGTACCAGCCCTGAGATCCCCACAGTCACTCAAGCAGGACTGGCCCTGAAGCTGCATCTTTATTGTTTTGGATCCCAAGATTTCATTTATGCCACCAACAAACCTCTCAAAAATAACCTCAAAAGCCCACAAGCTTCCCAGGAGTTTGAAGGACAGGCTCTGAAACACGAGGGAAGCTGCGTGGTTTAGCCCCAGTTCTGCCATCAGCTCGTTTGGATCACTCGCATCACTTCTGACACCTCCTTGCATCTCCATTTCTTTGCCTGCTTGGAGGCGTCAGGGCTTTGTCATTTTGCAGCAGCACCTCAGGAACAGGTGGAGTTGTTCCTATCTCCTCAGCCCAAGGAAAGGAGATGCCACAGTCCCTTTCCAGACACCTTCATTCTCTGCAGAGGGTGAACACACAAAGCCAGCAGATACCAGCACTGTGGCTGTTGATCTATGCCAAAACCTCAACCAGCCAGATTGTCTCCTTTTTTTTGAATCTCAATTTTCAACAGACTTAGAGAAATTATCCCAGGGGTATGGCAACAGACCAGAATGCAGGAGATCATTTCATGACATCTGTAATAGCACACAACTCCTCAATTTTTGTCTTAATGACCTCACTCATTAGGAAGAGCTTTTATCACCCTCAATATCTTTACAAACACTCCCCCTCTATGTCTCCACCAAGTCTTTCCTTACTGCCATATAAGCCCAAGGCTTCTCCTTCCTCCCCCTGAGATGGAGTCAAGGTAAGATCTTAATTTCCTTTACCATCTGCAATGAAACTGCCTCCAAACACGTGCCAAACAAGCTGGAATTACACCATTAATTTCAGCTTAGTCAGCTCATCCTACAGACTAAGTCAATATTTGACAGATATTTAGCAAAGACTACAATTTATTTAAATTCAGCACATCATGCCCACTGGAACAGATACAGCAGAGGATGAGAGTCAGCAGGACATGCTGCTCGGGGAGAAAACACCAGACTTCTTTTGGCTGGAGACGTCCTGTCATCAGTAAAAGGAGGTTAGGCATAGAAGGACCAGTTTCCTGAGGTTAACCCTCCAAACCAGGCCCGGTTCCTGAGAAACAACCAGCCTTCCCGAGAACAGCGCTGCAGGAGTGAGAACATCTCAGCTTTCAGAGAGGCAGGGTTGCTAAGGCAAGCAAACAAAAGGCTCCTTGTCTGCAGCCCACAGCTTCTCAACACATCCCCACCACTGCTAGAGATGGGGTAATGGAGCCCATCTAAGGAGCTCCAGCTAAATCCAGTCTCCACGGCCAAGCCATGCCCCTCTGAGCTGTCCTTCAGAGCAGTTCATGTTTTCCGGTATCTTCCCAGCTGCTGCACAGCTGGCAGAGACCAGGGAAATTCTGAGGAAAAGGATTTATGTGAAAACAATGCCAAAGAGGAAGGAGTCAAACCAGCAAGCAGAGTGTAATAAAATCATAATAAACAGAACAGATCAAGTACAACTGCATCATAAACTGCAAGTGGCTCACTACTCTTAGTTTTCAACCATGATAAAAATAAACCATCAGTTGCAAGACAGTCCCTCAGCTTCCCACCCCTTACACAATTTCTGTAAGTTTCTGAAATCCAGCTGTTTGAAACAAGCACATCCCAGCAGATCTCGATGCTGTGAGTCAGCGCCGGCTCTCACAGATGTGATCCCTCCCCGAGTGCCTGTTTTCCAGAGCAACATCTCCAGACCAAGCGCAGCGTCAGCACAGCTCGCCCTCAGAGTTTTCTGCCAGCACTGTTTAGAGGAAGAAAAACTGCTGAAGCCACCCAGCATGCCAAGTTGGTTAATGACATCCCCAAGAAACAGGTTTACCCCAGCTTGTGGCAGCTTTTAAGATGAAGCTGCTCCAAGTGAGAAGATGGGCATTTTTTGCCTTTCAATATAAAAAGCCAGAGAAGATGTAAGCAATTCCTTTGACTGTCACTTCAATTTCTCATGTCACATCTTCCCTCCTCCATCAGCACAGGCAGACACTACAGCTTCTGGATCTCTCTAACCCTGCTGTGTGCCCTGGTTCATGCTGCTGGCTGGCAACGTCCTTTGCTTGCACGAGCCCTGGGAAATGGTGCCAAATTTGAGGATTAAAGGAATAGGTCAGTGAAAAATTCCAATAAACAGACCATCCCAGGGAGGAGGAGGGGAGTGTTGATCCAAACCTCCCTCTTCCACAGCCAGCCAAAGTCCCCTCCTGTCAGCAGATACGAAGCATTAGACAGATCAGAGCTGCCACCAGCAGAGAAAGCTTCTCATGTAATTTTTTTTTTTTAATGTGTGAAAACTAAATGTTCCTTGTTTTGTACAAAACTGGCTGGGAGAGGAGAGTTCAAACACCAAGTGAACAATCCACATGCAGCCCAAACCAGCTGCAAAACATGGAGTCTCCCACCCAGCAGTGCCCCAGGGACCTTGCAGGGAGTGAATCTTGCTTTGCCAATGGAACGTGCCTGCAAAGAGATGAGATCCAAATTCAGAATAAACCCTGTGCTGCTGCTCATCGAAGGGATGGCTTATGATTTTAATTCAGTCACAAAGTAAAACTTAAAAACAAAAAGATAAATATCAAGGTTTATAGCAACATTTTCTCTTGCCCCTGGACAAACTCTTTGGCTACAGAAGCTGAAGGAAACCACACAGTGTGGACACACAAACGTACCCTGCATTTGAAAGCAAAAAGAACAAAGCTCTGGTGAATGTGGGAAAATTAGAAAGCCTGACAGATTTCACCCTGGTTTATCCCCTGGCAAACTAGCTACTGTTTAAACACGAGCTTGGGCATTACATCATCTGTTTGCAGGGGAGGTTTCTTTAATTTTTTTTTTTTTTTTTAAGCTAAACCATTCTTGTATTCACAGCTTGAGGAACATTGTTCATTCCAAACAGACTCAACTAAATCAAGGGGTGGATCAAGTTTTTTGCAGGAACCCTGCAAGCATGGAAGCACACACCTAAACTGCTTTGCAAGTTCCAGCAGTTAAAGATCTTATCTGGAATTTAGCAGGAAATATGGAGTGCCCCTCAGGTTTGCCTATTCAGATTCAAGGATGAACAGCCTCCTCTTTCAAGTTAGGATGTGCAAAACCAGCCTGATTAGGAGGCTGTAATCACACAGGCTACTGCTCACTCAGCTCCAGATCACTGTGGAACTAAGGAGGTTTGTGGCTGGGTCCCATTTGAGTCTTCCACTCATTTCTGCCACCTCTACAAACAACGCCAGGTTTCAGTCCTTTGGGATACCACACTGCCTTAAGGCAGCAGACTGAGAGGAGGGGAAACTGCCTCAGCTGCAAACTGCACTACTGGACATATTTTTGGCATCTGTGCTCTTGTTCCAACTTGGACACTCATTTTGGAGACTTCTTTTCCCTTGAGAGATGCAGATCTCCATCAGTGCAATTTTCTCAAAGCTTGGCAGGACCCGAACTTTGCAGCACCTGCTCCTTGGCACGGGTTTCACAGTTTTCTTTGGTGTACTTGAACGACCAGGCTCTCACAGCCTCTCCAAGTGCAGCTTCAGCAAACACAGAATGCAATGGGCTCTCATGTGAAAACTCTTACTTAACACTGAGTTGATCTGAGAGATTTCATACAATGTGTTTTTCTGACCCTGCGCTCTCAACAGTTGTCAGATTTTAAAGAGGAAAAATGCCAGACTTTCGAGTCTGAGAAGAGCAGGTTTCACACAGACGCAGTTTGCGTGGATTGAGGCCCTCAGATGTTGGACATTTTCCTACACATCAAACCCACAGTGGGCTTTGACAACAACCCAGTGACATCAAGGAATGAGATTTCACAAGACCTCTGCTAAAATTTTATTAAAAAAAAAAAAAAAGATATTTTTCTTTCGCTAGACCTGGCAAGGTTCTGTGATCTAATCACATTACAACCTATAAAGCTAAAAAAGAAAAAAAAAAAAAAAAAAAAAAAAAAAAAAAAACACCCAAAAAAAAAAAAAAAAAAAAAAAAAAACAAAACCCCAAAACAAAACAAAAAAAAAAACAAAAACCCCCAAATAAACAAAATAACACAAAACCAAACCAAAACCACAAATAAAACCAACAAAAAACCCACAGACCTTTCATCATCATGCCTCTAGACATTCAAAAATACAGCGTGAATTTTCTCTTTAGATTAAAAACTAAATAAACATTTATTTTATAGTAATACCCAGGGACAAGTAATCCTGGCTCAAAAAAACCTCAATCAACCATCCAAAAAACCAAAAAGTTTCAGAAAACTACATCTGTAGAAGTCCTGTCAAATACAGCTTAACCTTTAAAAAATTCACAACTGTAATGCACACAGAAAAATAGGCTTTGCTGTCAGAATGTAATTAAAAAACCCAAAACAACTCAATTTTGCTCTATATCGAGATTGCCAGGAGCTGATTAGGGAGAAAGCCAAGCAAACAAATTTTCTCTCTGAGATTCCAAAAGGTCATTGCAAACAATTACTAAAATGCAATACTGCAGACAACATATGCCAATTCTTTCTTTCAATTTACAAGATAACTTTAGTGCTTTAGTTATTACCTGGAAAGAATTATAATCCCAGGGATCACGCAGCCGATTAAATAATTACATGAATACCAAGGAACCATTAAAACTGCATTTCAAAGCGAGTACAAAACTGTTTGTTTCCTCTTCCTCTCCTCGTGCCTTTGCATAACACAGTTCCCAAAACAGGTCTCATCTGCAGCTCAGCCTGAGCCAGGATGAAGACATTCCTTCCCATGGATGGGAAGTAAGGGAGTATTAACTTCACTTCTCAGAAGAGAAAAGCAGAAGTCATAGCAAGAAGACCTCAGAGTAAAAAGTCAGCCAATAAAAAGAAGCCCCAAAGTCTGAAAAGATTTGTACCAATACACATTTTTCCAGTTGTCTTGCTACCAAGAGCCTTCAAAAACGGGGCATTTTCTTCTTTCAGTGCCACTCCAGGCCCTATTGAGAGGAACTGCCTGTGTCAGCACAAAGCTCTGCTGCACCCAGCAGCAACGAGGAGCTGAAAAATGAGCATCTGATTCTGGTGACCTTCATACTCATATACAACAGCCAACTATTCTTGTCCATTCAGCGTGTTCATTTAGAACAAGTCCCTGCGCTTCATTAAATTACCCTCCTTGGTCCTGAGCACACTCCAGATCTGGAGGCAAGATAAAAGGGTGCTGGGTGAGCCCCCTGACACAGCACAGTGGCTGTGTCACTGTCCCACTGCCTGTTTCTTACCTGCCCAAGCTCTGCCATGCTCAGCCACTCCTATTGCTGCCAGGGAAAGGGGCTGGAAAGCTGCTGGGTGGAAAATGACCTGGGGGAGGTGGCCCACAGGCTGCTGGCCAGGAGTGCAGGTGTGCCCAGGTGGGCAAGAGGCCGATGGCCCCTGGGCTGTCCCAGCTCTGGGGTGGCAGCGGGACCAGGGCAGTGCCCACCCCTGTGCTGGCACTGCTGGGGCACCTCCAGTGCTGGGGACAGCTCTGGGCCCCTCCTGACAGGAGAGACCTTGAGGGGCTGGAGCGTGTCCAGGGAAGGGAACAGAGCTGGGGAAGGGGCTGGAGCACCAGGAGCGGCTGAAGGAGCTGGGGGGGCTCAGCCTGGAGAAAAGGAGGCTCAGGGGGGCCCTTCTGGCGCTGCACAACTCCCGGACAGGAGGGGGCAGCCAGGTGGGGGTCAGGCTCTGCGCCCAGGGAACAAGGGACAGGACAAGGGGACACAGCCTCAAGTTGTGCCAGGGAAGGTTTAGGTTGGATATTGGGAACAATTTCTTAATGGAAAGGGTTGTCCAGCCCTGGCACACCTGCCCAGGGCAGGATGGAGTCCCCATCCCTGCAGGGATTTAAGAGCTGTGTGGATGTGGCACCTGGGGACACGGGTTAGTGGTGGCCTTGGCACTGCTGGGGGATGGCTGAGCTCAATGATCTCCAAGGACTTTTGCAACCTAAACTACTCTCTGATCCCTCTCCAAGGACACTCCAGCATGCAACCTCCCAGGGCAGTAGTGCTTATCTGGTGCTCCCTACCACTAAGGGGACTCCCCATCTCCTACCAAAAATCCTTCAAGCAAATAGTTTGCTGTTGGATTTTCAAACTGAACCACTTCACTGAGGCATCATATGAACGACAGGGACTGCAGAGCTGAGAGAGGGAGAGGGACCGAGGCCATCCCTTCTAGCAGCAGGCTGTGAAATCAGTTCAACCATGTCACAAATCTCAAATTCAAAGGTCAGTGTCAACAGGTACCAGGCAGTACTTCCCTACATCACGGACGCTCTGCGATACACTCAGATACTATGGAAACGTTAACCTGTATTTCCTGAGCAGTTATACAGCAAAGAAGCAGGAGCAGGTGATAGAAAAGCTTGGATATAATTCCCTCTCTCCTCAAAAGGCTCCACAAAAACACACAAACAGCCTGAACAGGGAGGTCTCTCGATGCGCGTACAACAGCTTTTGGTAAACAAGCTAAGAATAGGTACAGAGACAGCAAAGTGTCCAAGTGAGACTCCCCTGCAAAGGAACACCGAGCTCACAAGAAACATTCCCAACACTGCTCTTGCTTTAATCAGTTTTGAGAAGAGGAAATTCGCTTTGGTTCCTTTTATAATACTTGCTCCATTACATTTGTCAAACAGCTGCCACTTTCTGTCCCAGCTCAAGCTGCTCTCAGTGGGGACCCAAGGCTCGCGTGTCAGTGCATGTATCAGAGATCAGAGGTGCATATGAAAACAGACGCCAGATCTGTCTAGAGATTACAGGTCACTCCTTCCAAGGCAATGGAATTATACAGAGACACAAGTCAGTGCAAAGCCTGGGTCATACTGGTATAAACTACCCCGGAAGATGCTCTGGGCATTGCCACCTGAGCAATGTCATCTGATACACAAGCTCAGTAAAAGACTCAGTAGATGCAAAAACATCTTCCCCAACATCTCATTTGACAAGGAAGAAATAATTCTGTAGCTTGGCCTTTCTAGTCCAAAATCACCATTGTCCCAGAAACAAAAAAGTCACTTCCAGAGAAAGAGCAGCTCCGATCCCTGAGGGGTGGGGGGAAATCAGCTCCTTTACAAAAACCCTGAGATACCTGCCAGCTCCAGCTCAATCGTTACTCCTAACTAACTACACCCTTGAGACACTTGCAAAAGGCTTGGTGCTATTCATCATTGCCACAAAGTAAAAACAAAGTCAGAAGACCCTCGAGGCAAATGCTAAAAACCAACTGCAAGATTTCTTTGCATCTTTTTTATTACATCTTGATTTTTGTTAAAAGTTCTCAGATTAACGTCAACAATAACACTTTGTAGATGTTACTGATTTACAACTTTCTCCCTGAAGAAAGGTAGCCTCAAATCTGTTTTAGAAGTTCGCTGACTATGACAGAGCCCAACAGCAAAAAAACAAAATGCTTCCGGGTCCATCAAATCTGACCTGCTCTGGTAGAAGGGAACCACATGAGATTCAACTCCACTTTCTGCTTTTAGTTAGGCCAACAAAATAACAACCACCCTACAAGATCACTACAAGGGCAGCTCTCCCCTTTCTTCAAGTCCTTGTTTTCCTTTCAGGATGCACCACTGAGAACTTGCAAGGAAAGGTTTAACAGCTAATTGTCAGACGCCACAGTAATTAGTGGCAACTTTCCAATGCATCCATCTCTGGCTGCTTTTCCGATAGCTGGCTCCTCCTCAATCCCCACATTAAAATGAAGGTACACAAGGTAGGCGGCAGATTCATTTACAAGTACCAAGGTCTTCCCAGGAGAGATGCCTCAGGAAAGAAATATCTTACCCAAACAATGCATGGGTTGTTTTTTTTCCTTCCTATTTGCTATGGAACTGCTATCTTTATTAATTATCTGAAACGATGTTAACCTATTCCCTGACATGTATTATTAGATGTACAGTGCATTTCTGGGAGTCAGTGGGCTCCTATATCACATGCTATCCCTGGCCAGCAAATTATCTCTAAATGAGGAAGACAGGATCATACTGTCCTGACTTCTGCCCACCTGCTGGTTACACATCACAGCTTTGATGTCACTACTCCACTTATACCAAAGGTTTCCGACCTATTTGACTTGCAGACCCTCACAAGTTTCCCTGCAGACAGAAAGGCTCCAGTAGGGAATTCAGGACTGCTTTGCTTAGACTTTATAGACCCCTTAGAAAGAGGCTCACAGCATTGCTCTGTATATTTAGGCTCTGCTCTCAACTCCAAGGCTCCCCACTTGTTTGGCAGCTCTTCTTGTCACAAGCTCCAGCGCTTCCATGCCAACCTTTTCCAGGCATCATCTGCATGTCAGCAGTACTCCACAGCATAGCCTCCACTCAACACCAACACAATCCAGAACACATCACTTTCCACCAAGTGCCTACACAGAGCAGACCTGCACATAATGACTTCCTCGTGCCCATAATAGAAGCACTAAAAGACACGTACAAATCTCACCCCGATGTGCTCCTGTGTTACGTATGATGCGGAGGCATTCGATCACGGGGGGAAAACATAAAGAAGTCTTGCCCACGTTCAGTGACGTGCTTCATTCCATCACACTCAAATCTGGGCCCAGAAGGTGGGGTACATATGGGATGGGGAAAAGAAAAGCTTCTCTTCACATTGAAAATGGAGACATGCTGATGGGATAATGTACTGAAGGATGTTGGATGGTTTTCACTGTATTGCTTTTATAAGCAGAGCACCCAATTTCCACTCTAACTGTCCAAACTTGAATTCATCATCTCTCTGACCGGATTTACAAAGTACTCAACCTGCCAAGAAGTGTTCCTTAAGGAAGACAACACATGCATAGAGCAATGTATTTCCTGCTCCATGGCATTTTGGCTTCCAAATAAATAAAACTCACTTCCAAATGAATCCATCGATGACCAACATCCCAGCACAGATTTGAGATGACTTCGTTACACTGAAAGGTAGCACTGAACAGCAAGACAGCTCATCCATAGTCAGATGTTGGAATCCACACTTCAGGCAATGCTGGTACCAAAACACAACAGGAATGAAAACAAACCTCGGGCTACCTACACTGTCACTGTCCCTAAAATTAAAGTCAGATGAGAAGGTACCTGGAAGTATTTTGAACCATAAAAGAAAGCATTTTATGAGACAAGACAGGTAAAAGACCAACCAGCTGGACATTGTACAAAGTAAGGGAATAAAAATGTTACTTGTGCACTGGGAAATGTTATTAACATTTTCTATTAGAAGAAACTTGAAAGCATTTCTTAAAGAGTTTGTGGGTTAATCCCATGTTCTGATACTACTCTTAGGCAGCTATTTGCATTAGAAAAGTGACAAATTTTCCTAATGCACCAAAATTCATGGGTAGCAGGGAAGGCAGAGGATAGTGGAGAAAACACGTAGTACCCCCGACTCCAGGCGACAAATTCCAACCATTTAAGAAACTGACTGTAAGAGCAGAAAATCTGAGACTCATTAAAAATATGTGCTTTAAAAAAAACTCCATTAGTGGCTGTAGGTTAACTGCTGGCGTTTTAAGGTTCTGTCCCACCCAAAAAAACCATAAAGGATGGATTACATTGATTTGCAAGTCTCAATTTTCTGTATTTCACTTAATTTTATGCATGAGGAACAGGACACTTTGTAGTGTTGTTTTGTCAACATAGCCCTGAGAAACCGTTGTCCATTTACCACCAATTAGCACGGACAGATCAACAAATCACAAAATGATTTGGGCTGTAAGGGATCTTAAAGCTCATCCAATCCCATCCCCTGCCATGGGCAGGGACACCTTCCACTATCCCAGGTTGCTCCAAGCTCTGTCCAACCTGGCCTTGACGGGGACCAGGGATGGGGCAGCCACAGCTTCTCTGGGCAACCTGTGCCAGGGCCTCAGCACCCTCACAGGGAAGAATCTCTTCCTACTATCTAACCTAAACCTGCCCTCTTTCATCTGAGATGGATTAGTCAGACCTCTAAACTGCTCTTGCCGGTAACAGGCATCAATTAACAAACAGCAATGACTTCACAAAAACGGGATTTCAATTTGCACTTCAAAACTGGCCCTGCAAGTGCTGCTTAATAACAGCAATTTACCTGGTGGGCCAGCGCTGGAGGCTTCCTATGCCTAGGCAGCCCAGAGATCGATTAGCTGCAAGCCACGGAGCTGCACATGCTTCTGTCTTTATCCTTCCTAAACAAACCCCAAAACCTCAAACTGGCTTTGCACCTCTTCTCAGGCAGCATCCACCACCATGATTTGCATGTGACAAACAGCCGGCTGCACTGCAGGAGCCAAACTCAACCACGACAAGCCCCAGTAAACAGCACTTCCAAGTGTTCTCCAAGAAGAAAACTCTGCTTTTGAGGATATGTCTCAATTGCAGCCACAGAACTGCAGGCACACTCTGGCTGTACTCGTGCTAGCTTTAGCCCAGCAAGCACAGCCTGTGTCAGCATGGGTTGTAGGAGACAACTGGCAGTTCCACCTGCGTCCCAAAAATCCCACGGGAATGCTTTCCCTACTGCCAAGCCACACAGTAGCAGAGATACGTGTCTTTTCTGTACAGAGTGGCATATCTAAACATGCCTATGAGTTACACTTGCCTTTTTCACAAGAAAACAAACAAAAAACCCCAATATTTTGCTTGTTGGGTGGTTAAGACACAGGAATCCCACTCTGGGTTTCACTCGTTAAGAGTAACACCAAAAATTTCAGCCCGAGTTAAAATCCCAGAGTTAGGAACTACTTCAAAATATTCAATCTGCTCCTTCTCAAAGAAAAAGAGGTATTTAGCACAGATCACAGGAAAAATCTCTGATTATGAGGAGACAGGAGCCAATTGCCGTAATGTCCCTCCCAGTTCACTGCTTCTATGGGGTTTCCAAAACAGAGAAATTGTCTCTGGACCAGGAACCAATTCACAATGGGCTGCTGAGATCTTGGTATCAAACAGGTAACATATGTGGTTAGCTGCAATCCCCACCCCAGTGAAAACAGTACTGTGGGCAGCAGGAGGAATGCCCTGGGAAAACAGGCAAGGCAACTGGAAGAGGCAATAGGAGTCAAAGAGCAAGGAGAAAAAAAATCAGGCAACAGAGACTTAAAGGAAAAAAGGAACAAATACACACAAAATATACACGGCCAGAGGAAGAGAAAAAAACTCTATAAACTTAAGCTAAAGGAGTCATGGCATTTCAAGAATTAATGGTCATGGAAAGGAAGCTCTGGCTCCTCCTATGCAAACAAAACCTGGGAATGCATCAACAACATTCAATTCATCAGCTGAACACTCCCAGAGATCCACGGTACAAATATTAAAGGGAGGATGATAATGCTGATCTTCCCCAGCCCATCTGAACAGCACACAAACAACCCTCCAATTTTGCTACATATCGTTGAGACACAATCTAAGTGAAGGCAATTCAACAATCATGTTTTTCTTGTTCTCCACATTTGCTGCTTTTGCTCTGACTTGACAACTGCCAAAATCCATCACCTCATGTAAACAAACATGAGAGCTAACAGTCCCCACTTGAAAAATCAGAGAATTCCAGAAAACTGTTTTGGACTTCCCTTCTGCAACAAGACATCAAGAAGTTCAAGAACTGTCTGTACCACAGCTGAGCTGCTGGAAAAATCTGCTCAATGAAGACAGTCAATTACCCCTGCTCCAGAATCTCTGAACACTGAGCTGAACCAATGCAAACTCCCATTTCTGGAGTGAGAAATGGAAAAGAAGAGGCATCCCACAGCCCTGAGTGGATACAGATAACACTGCACGTAATAACTGGGCTCTCAGATGGTACATGAAGTTAAGAGATTTGTCAGGGGAAGACAAATCTCTCCCCCCATCATCACATAATCAGACTGTGGTTCATTTCTGATGCTATTTCTGCATAGAAACGAGCTTAAGATTACCCAGTACTTGATAAAACCCGACAACCCACGTTCCAAGATGTTACTATCTTGGATATCATAGATTTCTCCATGAGAACAGAAATATCTAAGATAATCACCTGCATGTGACACTCCTCTCAGGAAACCAAGTTATTTAATCTTTTTCATACACATGTGAGACTTGCAGCACAAGAAACCCAGACATTTTAAAGACAAGTTATCATATCATGGTATCAACACACGTGATCTATCAGACTCACACAAAGGCAACGAGAGGTCAGAAACTGGTCACTGAGGCTCTCAATGTTTGGGTTTTAACACACACAGCAAGAGAACAGCGTATCTAAAGTGCTTCTCAACATCTCTGCGAATCCTTAATACCACTTGAACCATTTCCAGCACCTTCAGGCTCCAAATTGTTTGGGTTCGGACCGGTATAACGGGGTGTTAGCCTGTCGGCAGTAAGTTATTAGCACTGCACTGGTAAAAATTTTGGTAGGGGAAAGACCCCGAAGTTTTTTGAGCAAGAAGAGACCTCAAGTGGGGAAAACAGCTGGGAAAAAAGAAAAACACAAACCTCAACTTCAGCAAACAACTCACAGGAGCGCAATATCAGCCGCACTGAGAAGCCAGAGTGAGGACAGCCTTGTCCTTCCTGTCCTCACCACCTCGCAAGGCAGAATCCCAGCAAGAACCACAGGGACCACAACTCAGGGACCACCTCAGAGTGGGAGGAACGGGGCTACACCGGCCAGGGGGGATGTGATGGCCCCTGACATGCTGGGAATCCACAGGCGGGACAAGGGGGTCTCAGGACCCTCGAGGGATGCAGGAGGGAGGACAGGCAGGAAGGCTGCAGCCTGTCAGCAGCACCTGGACACCAAGTGCCATCACAGCCCTCCTGCTGTGAAGGTCCCCAGCCTTGTGGGGACCCCCCTGCAGTGTCCCTCACTCTGTGAGACCCCTACAACGCCCCTCATGCTATGAGGGACCCCCTCACAGTTCCCCCAGTCCTGAGGGTCTCCCGCAGCCTTGTGGGTGTCCCCCCCTGTGCTGTGACACCCCCACAATGCCTGTCACGCTGTGAGGTGAAGAATCCCTTCACAGCCTCACCAACCCTTACGGACCCTCCCAGCCCCGAGGGACCCCCGCACCCTGTCCCCAGCCCTCAGGGACCCCCTCACAGCCCCCCATCCCGGAGGGACACCCCCCATAGCCCTCCCAGCCCTCAGGACATCTCCCCACTGTGCAGCCCTGAGAGATCGCCACTCACAGCTCTCCCAGCCCTCAGAGATCCCCGTCACAGCCCCCTCCGCAGCCTTCAGGGACCCCTCTCACAGTCCCCCCAGCCTTCAGAGACCCCTGCTTACAGTCCAGTCAGACCGGACGGACCCTCGAGCACAGCCCCCCAGCCCTGAGGGACCCCTATTCACAGCTTCCCCAGCCCT